>JBBPFQ010000038.1:7271597-7282708 GCA_037974815.1 Kaempferia elegans
AATTCTTATCGACGGTATATTTATAAATATTTTCTTTCAAATGAGACTCACAACTAAGAGATGTCGGGCTTATGAGCCGTCCACCATGAGTACTTCTCAATTTAATTTAATGGCTGATTGAAAATTTTCATGGGATTAGACTGATCATCTCAGACTTAATATTAATTTTAATTATTTTTTTTACACTGCAACTTTTAAAATTCTAGCTATATTTATTAATTATTGAAGTTAAGGTTGGAGTTAGCGATTAAGCTCTTTCTTAACGAATGTTTTTAGCTTTTAGTGCATATTGCACCATTCTAACCACAATTCTAATGATTTTGAATTTAATGTTTTTGATTTACTATAATTTAATAATTGAATTTGGACAATTCCTAATACCTCTTCTTTCTTTTCTTTTTCTATAAAAATTACGTTGGAATTACATTTAATTGTTTCATTATGATTTTTAACTACAAATTATCACATAATTGAGAGATATTAGGGAAAAAAATTATATAAAATATTAATATAAAATAAAATTAATCTATGGTACATTGCATTTTCTTTTTCACCTAGGATAAAAATAATATGAATGAAGAAATTAATGCCTCAATGCAACTAGCGACTATTTGCTCGTTTTCATCCTAGGTCAATACGAAGGAGATAAATCACAGATAACTATTAATTATTAATGTAAATAATTAAGGCATGAGAAAGATACGTAAGCTGAGTTTCGATTTCAAATGGTAAAGTCCCATGCCTTAAACTTGAAATCACTAGTTCAAGTTGTGAAAATAATCTGCCACGACTAACAGATCCGATATGATCGGCCCTTTTCTCCAAGACCTTGTAGTTGCGGAGCGTACTCTTTTATAATAAATAAAAAGAATGAAATGTCAAAATTTGACAGAAACAATATAAGATACTGGTGCAGCAGTCAGTATATATCGTTCACAAATCAGGAGACAAAAAAACATCAATATTCATCAACAGATGAATCCAATTAACACAAGGAATGATCCATATTCTACCAAATTAAACAGATACAAAACAGGAAGCATAAATAATAGGAGGAAAAAAGAAGAAAAACTCGACCAGGAAATGACATCTCTTCCAGGATCTTGAAACAGCAGTCCCATCTTGATCTTATTTTCATCAATGCAGAAGCGAGAGTAGTCATCCTATGTATCGTCAACTTGAGAATGAAAAATGAAACTTGGGAATGTCGTAGTGATGTCCCTGTTCACAAGATACAACGAGAATATAAATTGAGAATTGCGAAACAATACTAGAGTTGATAACAATGCAAAACAAGAATGATGGAAGCTAGACAACAGCTCTATGTTTACATTAATGTTCAAACGAAGAATACATTTTAGTTAGATGGCGCTCACAGTTCTTATGGTTGTCATCTACAAAATAAGCCAACAAGGTCGGTCAGCAAACAAACATGCTTTAGTGGTGGTTTTCTTTTTTTTTTTAAGAGAAAAGAAGGATAAAAGTCTCATCTTTGGGCTTAATATAATCAAGTGGTTTCCGATTATGAAGTTTCTTTAGGTTAGGTTGGTCATGAGATCAAGAATCAGGTTAGATCTACAATCTTTGAATTATGTTGATGTCTTACAGTTACATCAGATAAGCGAGATCTATATATGCGACAAAGATGAGGATGGTATGATTACTTGAGGTATTGCAGTGTCATATTCTTCAAAAGGGATGGATGGTGCAAGACAAGATTGCGCCATTCCTCTTTGTCGATTTTCCCATCATTCTTGGTATCTGCTTCCTCAAAAGTCTGAAGAGGAGCAAAGGAGAAATAAGACATCGCTTAAAATTGAGAAACATATCCATTAAGAGGAGACAAAGTACTGGAAAAGATAGCATACAAAATGATATTTATGAGATGTGATATTTATGAGATAAACAGATCCTCCAGTTAATCAGTCTAACCAGAAAATAAAATTGATACCTCGTTACAACAATGAAGGGAAAGAAAAGGAAAAACTGTTAAATCCAAAATTGATTGTACATAAAGAACAGAATTTATTCATCTTTCAACCAAGTGAAAAAAAAGCTAATATGCATCTTATACATAATGACAATTGAATTCTTACAGCCAAATATGTTTAATAGACAGAAGGCACAAGTGATCTCAACTTAATTGATTGTGTATATATTTTCAGATGGTAATTTACTTCAACAATAACATCTCATTTTTCAGTCCTACAAGAACTCTAATAAAACCTAATTTTCGTGCATGTATTTCTCGATAGTTTAGTGTTATCACTATCTTGATCAACGAACACAAATTTCCATTTTTTAATTGAATCTTATTCCATCTTCCTCAATCTCAGAATTTCAACTGAAAGTTAGCCACCAGCATAAAATCTAAGATACAGATGTAATTATTGACGAGTAAAACAGAAAAGTGAAACCTAAGCAACACAGATCTAGAGGTGGCAAGGAACTAAAAAAATTGATCAAGCTATAGAATGTCAACCTTGTCGATGATGCTTTCAATGACATCATCAGAAAGATTCATTCCAGATTCAGCAAGGGTTGCCACTACCATTTGTTTTACCTGAATCAAATGCATGGAGAAAAGATCTTATGAGAAAAATTTATAGTGCACAGTTGCAACAAGAAGAAAAGATGCAAAATATCTATAAAATATCTATTTTGAGGATAGAAAGTAAACTGTCATACAAATTGGCATATCTTTACCACGATGGAGACACCATTAGCAGAAAGATGTTTGAATGCTAGGGAATAGCAGAGAATTTGTATGATCATCTTATCCAGACAAAATTTCCAAATATCAGTGTGAGATGTTGTCTAATATCAAGTTTCTTGGAATGAGTTAAAATGTTTGACTATTTTGAAAGCAACGATCCTAGTACCTTTTAAGTATCAGAATATCGTAAACAATTGACAGAAGGATAATATTAAATTTTGACAGGACAAAGCTACAAAATTTCACTCATGCATGAATTGGTTTAGTTCCAGTTTTCCGTGGTCAAATTTTGTACATTTCTGGACAAAAGCAGCATGTCAAATTACAACTATACAAGATGACTATTTGTACCTCTTGTCGTTCAATAAAACCTTGCTGCTTGAGATCATATAGCTTGAAGGAAACTGCAACATGGAATGGCATGAAAGGTTTGTTTAAACTAACAATATAAGTATGACATTGGAACGATACTAAAAAGAAAGAGAACTAGTTCAGTCCTAATTAGTAGATATCAGCTAAAATATCTAAACTATCTTAGCAAGAGTACAAGAAGTAGAACGCCCATTAGCAGAATTGCTCAGAAAATGAAATGCAAGGAATTGATTAATCCTAATCTACGTGTAAATTATATTCAAAACTCACAAGACACAAGAGAACAATGCAAAGAAGCAAGAAAGAACAATCTTTCTTACAGTCAATTTTGTCATCAATAGGCGCACTCGGATGGAAGACTGACATTGCACGTGCAAACTCTTCAAACCCCAGAACTCCATTGTGCTTTGTGTCGAATATATCAAACACCTGGAAATTCATTTAAAATATTACAAAGACAAATAATTTAAGATGTTTATTATCAAATTACCAGCAAGTAATCTGCTAAAGAAGCTTCCGAGACCAATAGCATTAAGAACACATCTCATAACTATACTATTCAATGACATTTCTACTTCACGTTTATTGATAGGCAAAAATAAAAATCCATTTTATAGTGATCCCATTGCTCATTAGTTCCACATGGGCAAGTGTGGTGGTTCAATAAATAAATATAATTGGTCTCTTTTTTAAGAGCTCAAACTTTTGGAATAAATGGTTTGCTATTCAATTTCAACAAAGTATATTGAACCAAGAAGTGATGCGATTGATAAAATCATAAAAAGAAATAAACCAAAATACCCGATCAGCAAACAAGCTCTCCTTTTTAGTCTTAAATAATGCCAACTGGAATTCCTCCTGTAAAGAAAAAGGCTGAGGATATTAAAGAAACTCAAATTGAAATATTCAATACCAATAACTGAAATTGGAGACACAATGATATTTCACAAAGCTAAAATGTGAAAAATAACAGGATAATGAAATGATCAACTATCAGTGTTCTCACAGTTATTCATGAGGAGTCTATACATCTGACATGAATGTTCAAAAGATCATGTTAGATTCATAGACTTTAAGAGAATAAATGTCAAATACTACCATTTATTTGAGTGAGAATGAATAAATTGCCTACCTTGTGAATCAACCCATCATCAACAACAGCAGTACTGATCCTTTTAAACAGCTCATATAATGCTTCTAATTCACTTACACTAACTGCAAAGTCAACAAACAGAACTTTAGGCAGAAATCTTATTTAAAGTCAGCTTGAGCTTCAATCCCTCAAGAAAAGAGAACATTGAAAAACATATGAGATGTTTGTCCCCAATCCCTAATAGGTGTGATATATGATTAGTGACTTGTTATTGTGTTTGATGTGTTCTGTGCATGTCTGCTTGTGTATATACACACACACATATAGGAAGACCCACATGGTTGATCCCTAGTAGTGGGCCCACAGTTTGTTGCTGATGACGTACATATTGTGCATATGAAGGCAGAGATAGCACAGACATAATTCTATCAGAGAAGGTAGAATGAAAATATTACAAATTAAATAAACATAAGAAACTCAAAAGGCATTAGTTGACATACACACAGTTTCTCTGGATAACTGTTCGAGTTCCTCAAGGCCTCTTTGTGGCTTGTACAAGTCAAGATCACAGCACTTCCCAAGGACAGTGATCAAATGCTTCAACCAGTCTACACAAAACACCATGATTTTTGCCGCTCATAACAACACTCCATAACCTGCATTCAGTTTGTGCAAAGTGAATTGTATTTTGTGCTGATTCAAAGAAACAGCACTAGCTTAGTACTTCGTTACTAGTATTATATCTACCAAAATGGTGAGTGAAGTCAAAATTTGTTCCTGGGTTGTTGACACTATAGATCATACTTTCTGGTGGTTAGGAAACAAAGAAGGCAACAAGCTAATGCAGCTAAGGATATTCAAATGAATGTGTGGATTACCAGAACAACGAGAATAAGAAAATTGTCAGAAACGAGTATTTCACTAGAAGAAAGGATGAGAAATTAACTTAAATTTGATGGTTAAGGTTACTACAGCAAGAGCAGAAGAAGGTTTATGAAACTTCGACAAAAAATTCCCTTCTCTTTACTTGAAAAGCCAGCATGCAATAAATATACTCAAAAGAGGAAAACCCAATGTAGAAAGTCAAATAGCTAGAATTTAAAACTTGTTGTCTAGCCAAGTAACAGGTACCATAGACACACAGAACCAAGATCGAACTGAAAGAAATTATAACTCATTCAGCATGCATAAAAGTTCAAGAAATACTGATCTAAGAAGGTAAACTAAGGAATGTAAAGCACTTATCATCATAACGCACAGTATTAAAGTATTTTTTCTCCAGAAAACTTGAACTTCATATCATAATCCAAAGAATACTTCCAACACGAATACCATAGCATCAAAGACTGGCTTTTGATACACAAGCCTTCCAAAGAAAAGATTAATGTGAAAGTTTGACCACATAGACGTACGTATTTCAACGCTATGATCTCAATCAAAACATACTATTCCTTACTTTTTTTCCCTCATGAATTCCATCACGATAAATCCATGTTCAGAATTCAATTAACTAAACAGCACTAACACAATCTGTTTTCCATACGACGCCACAGAGACGAATACACCACGCTAATTGAATCCGAGCGGAATAAAACCCACAAAAAAAAACATCTTTTTTCAAGATCTAAAGTCGGAGGGAGGAAAACCAAAAGTAAGCGAAGCAAATTTACCAGACACAAAGCCGCCGCTACCACCTCTCCTCCTTCTCAACTCCAATCCATCAGAATTGGAGATCGTCCAGGACTGCAGAAGATCTTTCCGATGATCGCGGAAGCCAATTAAGAAAAAAAAAAAAAGGAATTACAGAGAAGTATGAGATCAACCTTTGCGTCCAAACGTCGCGGAGCCGAATCGAGAGGATGCCCTCGTTCCCGATATAATAATTACCCTTATTTTTTTTTTCTTTCCACCTTTATTTAAAATTTTGATCTTGAAAATAATTTTTTCTCAAAGAATGGTAAAATTCTTAAGTGCCATTTTAAAATAATTTCTTATATAGTATGAGTTGCATGAGAAAATTTTGGTTAGATCAAATAAATCCGGTTGAATTTAAATTCGATTAGGTTATTTGGTAATTCAATTTTTAATTTTTTTTAAAATTAATTCAATTTAATTTTGAATTTTAATTTTTTTTATTCAGTTAAACTAAATAAATTGAAATACAAAAAATCAAATCGATAATCATGATTAAAAAAAATCAATTTCGATGATTAAATTCATTATTGGTAAAAAATCAGTTAATTTAATTTTTAATTGAAACAATCAATATTTTATCAGTTAATTCAATTTTATTAAAAAAATTCGATGTATTTGATTGATTAAAAAAATTAATTTATTTAATTTTTAATTAGTTTAATTCATTTTAATTTTAACTAAATATTCATCCCTATTTATGTGGTACTGAAACAATTAATAATAATAATAATAATAATAATAATAATAACATAATAAATAATAGATAGAGTAGTTGTTACTTGGCAACTATATTTTGAGATTAATTAATTAGAGATGTACCCATGGTTGCAATCATTAAAGCACCACAAGTTTATTATTAATAAATTTCTAATTATTATTTTAAGTTCAGGATAACTCTATTTTAATACAATTATATAAAGTAGTATCAACTTTATTTTATTTATGGCCAATATTAAAATACAATTATATAAAGAAGTATCTACTTTATTTTATTTATGGGCAATGTTGAAAATTTCATAATGCTGAAGATTTCCAGACTTGGACAAGTTTAGATTCAACTGAATCATAAACTCAAGTAAACTTGTATAAAATTAATGAAGCAAGAAGAAAACCCATAAATTTCATAGATTTTCTAACATATTAAACATAAAGAGAGCTTTAAGGGATAACAACAAAACTTCATTCCAAAGATGAACTATTTGTTAGTACAATAATAGTTTAGGATAATGGACCATTACATAGTACAGTATAATCAGCATGGCAAACTGCTTTGTTATTGTTGCTACAAGAATCTTCAAAGTTCAGACAGGATTCTGCATAAAGATGCCTAAAGAGCAACACTTATGAACTATAGAAACTATTAGAATAAATTTTACATCAATTCACAAAAATCAAAAGCTGTTACGAGGCTAAACAAGCCAGCCAATATGCTGGGTGTTAGTTCCAAATGAGCAAAGTAGTTATTCTTCATAGTCAATCATTTCAAACTCGGCACTTTCTTGAGCTTTAGTACCACTTGTAATTTTCAGAATAATCTTCAGCTCTTCGTTCTACTAATTGTGCATCTGCAATATCATAAAAAATGAAAATAGTTGAGCTTACTGGTTTGTAATAATTCATTTAGGTACAGTGAGATGCGGCTTGTCATCACAAAGAGAGGGATTCAAAGTGTAGCATTTTAAACTTTAAAAACTGTATGAAGAATGGGACGATCTCCAAAGAAATGCATACTTCTAGAGTGACATGTAAATACTAGACTTAGTTTCATTCGGTCATTAGATGCCCCTATTCAAGCAAGAACTACTGTCCTAGTATGTTAAACTATCATATTTGGATTTACATACATATGAACGAAGGAAATTTTTAGATTAGTATATGCTAAGGGAATCCTACAGTTTTTTTTTTTTTTTGGTTGGCACTAGGTATCCAAGCCTTTGACTTGATTAATCCTAGGTGGCCGGTCCGGTCCGATAGAAGTTTCCCACCGGTCACTTGGGTAAATTGGGGAAATGCACATAGAGGCCTATCCTAAACAGTTCCTTGTGTCTATGTATGGAGAAAAAATGAGACTGCATCAAGCAAGATATTTATCCAAATCAATTTTTAATCAACAAACAAAGAGATACATGCAAAGGATTACCATGGTCCAAATCCCAATTGGAATCAAATCCCTTGGAGGTGTAAGTATGAGGATGAACCATCTGCTGTGCCAATCCAGTGGCTGATGAAGTTCCATCCCAAAAATGAAGCTGCTGTCACATGCATAGACAAACACCAATTACAGATATGATAATTACACTAATGGTAACATGAAGATTCAAATTTGACTAATTTTGAGAAATTAAATGTGATTTTGGGCTACAGCCCCAAAATATTTGTTAATCGATTTTTAAGTAAGTACTTGGAAGAAATGTGCATTACATCGCTCGATGGAAGCCCTTCCATACTGTAGTTGTTTTGAGTGCAGACAGCTGCAAGTTTCATCGACAGAAACTACACAAAGCACACACAATCATATTCCTCAGTGTTTTAAGAAAAACAATAGTTCAAGAATAAGTACCTCAATTTGCTGTTGAAGTGACTGAACATAGTTTATGATCTCATCTAGCACGAGTGTCTTCCCTGTGACCTAGTTTACAGTTTGAGGAATTTATTTAATATGCAAGGCATGTCAGTGTTAACAACACCAAACTGTACTTTTTTAGACATACATTACTGCAGCCAGGTACAAGGTCTTGGAGAAATTTCATTCTTTCACTAATTCTATCTCTTCTTAACTGCAATGACAAAACCCAACTAATTTAGTATCAAACTTCCACTATAACACTGAGTGCATGAGTTATGGAAAACTTACTCTTTCTGCTATGCTATGGCTATTAGTTATTTGTCCACGCCGAACCCGAACAGAAAAGCGATCCTCCTTTGGGATCTTTGAGCAATCTTTTACAAGCATACCATCCGTCACCAAGTTGCTTGGCTCAACATTTCGTTTAGGTTCAATATTGTCACTTGTGTTTGTTGATGAAGATTGCGGTCTTTGTTTTACTTGGCTAACCATTTCCTTGTTTTAAATGGAAAAAATACTTCAAAGTCAGAGATTCATACATTGCAGAATAGAACTACACAAGGACTTCAGCAAAGAAGGGGGGGAAAAAATCTCAAGCAAAATATTCAAACTTACCTGATGACTCCTTTTCCACTTCTTTGCACCAAGACCACCTCCTGGACATGAGTCCCTTGAAGCATCAGTTAAATTGGTGCTTGGTTCTTGGTTACATTCATAGAAGACAGTTTTAGAATGATCATCCTTTGTCAGTTCTTGTTGGAGATAAGACACAATTTCTTTGGATTTGTACATATTCATTGTGAGTTTCTGAAACCTAGTTCTTGTAAAATCCTTCGATATGTTGGTTTGAAGAGCCACAGGATGGCATGGTCCAAAAGCATCAAAAATGCCTCCACCTGCCAAAGAAAAAATAATACTTCATCAGATGCCTGAATCAGCTGGGAACAGAGAGACACGGGGCAACACATTTTGAGACAATTGTCAACAGAAACTCTCTGGAGGACACTAGACAAACTATAATTGTGGAGTTGAGATAATTTGTGGTTCTTCAGGAGTAATTCTCAATGTTAGACATGGGAAAGAAGGAATCATCACTGGAACTGAAGTGCGTGGAAATAAATTCAATAGAATTTTTGTCCTGATAACAGTGTAATAGTTGGATTCTCTAGCTAACTGTTAGTCCTCCAAATAACCAACCTGCAGGAACACCAGATATCTGGAGGTTCAAGCGACAAGCAGTCTCCTCCAAATTGAAATGATCATTCTCAGTTGTATCCATCTCTTAACAACCCTACTCAGTCAGAAGACTGATAAGTTGATAAAAGTTTGGACCTTTTTTACGGTACAAACAAGACATTATGTAAATTTGATCTGTTAGTTCAAAATCTAGAGTCAGTCGACAAAGAACAAAATCAAATCAGATATAGAAGAGAGAAAGTGATCCAAATTAGAGTGGCTACCCAAATATGAAATTATGAATCAATTTTCCTATATAACTAGAGCCTCGGATAGCAAATTATCAAATTCCAAGTCACTTGACATGACAAAACATGAAGAAAATGCCTCAAATCGAGAGCTTAGTTAGCCAAATGGACTTCAGTAGCCGATCCAGTAAATCCTCAAAAGGCACAAAACTAGGTACATCCTGATTCTAGTCGCCATCCACAAGGAGTAAAAAATGGACAGAGAAGAACACTTCATGACCTAAACTGGCAGCTAGCATAAATCGTTTTCAGGACAACTAGAGATGAGTACAAAGCTGGTACCTATTTCCATATCTGCAACCGGCGAAACAGTCGAAAAGGGGGAAACGGGAGGACGACGGGCACTTGAGAATCCTTCTACGCCCAATCCCTGCGCCGCCATTGAAGAATGTGGAAGATCGTTACCGACCTCTCCTTGCGCTCGCAGGCTTAGAAATGCGGAGAGGAGATTTGGGAAGCGAAATGGCGAGGGAGCGAGCAAAACACCGTGGCATCGAAGCATCGATCCTTCCACCACCGCCTCTTTTATACGGGACGAAGCCTAAATCCATTTAATTTAATATTATTTTATTTAAAGAACATGCAATAAAAAATAATAAAGTGCTTTATCAATGCACACCTTTAGGGCTTACACGATGATGTTAAAATGAGATGTTATGATACACAATTTTTTACTTAACCCCGTAGTTTAGTTTGTAAAATATTCAATTCACATACATAACTTTTAAAATGATCAGATAACGTACCTGTTTTCATTTTTAACCTCGCCACTTTTTAACGCAATACTCCATGTCATCTCCCTCTCGTTTGATGCATCCGAACCATATTTAATTTTTCCTGAGCCACTTTTGAGTTTTCCCGTTGAACAACTTCGGCACCTCCCCGACGACGATGAGCTCGCTAAAATCCTAATAGTCCTTTTCCTTTTCCATCGTGTTTCTTCCGGTCGAATCTCCATCATCTTGTTCTCGTTTCCATCATGTGTCTTTTGGGCGAATCTCATCCACCATCTTCTTCTCGTTTCCTTCACGTGTCTTCCGGGCGAGTTTCCTGACCATCTTTTCCTCGTTTACAACCACCGTTTTCACCGGCGTCGTGAGTAATGTTCTTTGCCCTCACCAGCTGTTATGTTTCTGGTAGTTTGGAGGTCGTCTACTACAGTTTAGAAGTCTATTGATTTTCCTC
>JBBPFQ010000038.1:7499069-7512739 GCA_037974815.1 Kaempferia elegans
ATTAATTTAATTGTAAAGCTATTTTTTTTAAAAAAAAATGGATTTTGTGATGAATCCACGGATTCGTTGCAAACTTTGGTATTACTCAGAAATTAACACAAACAGTTGGATGACAGTAGAAATCATCCATAATGGACCACTCTAATTTTCGTGGGTATTTGTGAAGCAGTTGGTGAAGTAACACTATTATTGTTTTATATTGTAGTGTCCCAAATACAACATTGTACGAGAACGATCACGTTTTCTGAGTAGGAATTATTAAGGAAATTTCAAAAATTATAATCACATAATGAGCTCAGCCTTCACAATATTTGAAATGGATCTATAGGCAACTAATTAAAATCATCTATGCGTTGGGGAGAAAAAAAGTATTTTAGAAGGAGAAAAACAACAAGGAGATTACAACATCGAAGCATTTCGTGCTGGACAAGTGTCGCATGCTGTAAACAGTTAGTAGTTAAAGTGGGAGAAGTAGAAGCGGGATTTATATCGGTGGTAATCTGGGAAGCAGAAAGGAATAAGGAAGGTGAGCCGGAAGTCACAAATTAAGATAAGGTCATTTTATAATAAAAAAAATAAAAATTTCATTTATTTTTCAGTTATTCCTATTTACTAGATGGCATGTTACCCACTTAGTAGAACATCCAATTGTAAAACTTATTACCGACCTGAAATCTGTTGATTCGTCGTAGAATCAAACTATAAAATCTTCTTTGATATTAATTTAATTTTTAAGGTATTTTTAAAAAAAATTAAATGGATTCTACGAAGATCACACCGTTATAATAGTGGTTTCTTAAGACTAGGACAGATTGTGGTGCTGGTATTTGGAAACTAACATCGGAATTCTGCGACGAATATGAGGATTCATTGCAAAATAAAAAAAATCAATATTAATTTAATTTTTAATGTATTTAAAAAAAGTTAGATGGATTTTTCGACGAATCCACTTGTTTGTTGTAGAATTGTGGTGAAGATCAACACAATTACAGTGCTGGTTTCTTAATGCCAGCGTGTGCTAGTTGGCATCTGTGATGTTGGTTTTCATACAAACACCATAAATTCCCATAGAGCTTATAACCTGCCATAACATCTAAATTCCCATAACCTTTATAATGCCCATGAACCCCACAATCCCCAAATTCCCATAACCTGTAAAACCCTCTTAATATCTACAACCTCTATAAACCCTATAAAACATAAAACCTGTGACTGCCCCAATGAGCCCCCCACCCTCGGACCTTAGTTCAGAACCACATAACTCTGCTAGGGTTGAGGATTGACTGAAAACACTAAAAGCATGCGCCGCTCGGGTCATTGAAAACCATAAAAACACACGGCACTAAGGTTCGCCGAAAACATTAAAAACATGTTATGATAATGTTCATCGAAAACACTCAAAACACGTGGCGATAAAGGTTCTCCCAAAATCATAATACATATGTATCCCCAAAACATGAGATAAATCAATGAATTGTTTTATCGTTCACTTCAAACCCTAAAAGAATGCAAAAACGCTAGAGTTTACTGAAAAGACTAATACACGAGAAAATGGTAAAGATTCGCCGAAAACACTAAAAACATATGTGGGCCTGAAACACGCGAAAACTCTAGGGTTCAGGGGTTAGGTTATAGTGATCTATGAAAAACCACAAAGCATTTGAAAACTACAGTGTTCAACGAAAACCCCCCAACCCCCAAACACCACCCCCTAAACTCACCCTACTTCCGCTACTCTGATATTGATGTTCGTCGTTGTAGACTAACTCCACTAAATGTATTTTTAGGAGTTGGAAAGATCATCTATGTTTCGTGGAGTTAATTTACAACGACGAACATCAACATCAGAGTAGCAGAAGTAGTAGCGGAAGTAGGGTGGGCTCATAACCCATAGAGTAATGATTACTCCCTCACATTTAGAAACTTTTCATGATACTGTAATAAATTAATATAGTAACATTTCCTAGTGTCATTCCTAATAATACTTAAGTAGAAAATTTGGGAATCAAATTTTTATTAGTAGGGGAAAATGTTAAATATGACATTTAAATATATCTATATGGGATAAATATATATATATATATATTTAAAATTAAGTAAATATTAACCTAATTTTGTTTAGGAAAAAATAATAATAATAAATTGATAAATAATAAAAAATATAATCATATAGAAATTATTGATTTTTTTCTACATTAATTTTGATTTTTTATGAATTTATGAATATTTTGAGGTAACCTAAGTTTCTAATACCCTAGCTTCGAAACATTCACTATCTCTCATCCTTCCTCTCGTCTTCGAAGCATTCCCTCCACCACCACCTGACATCGTCATCGTCGCCGCGCCGCCCATCTCCATCTCTTCCCATCATGGAAGGGGGGCTACGGTAGTCTACTGTGGGCCGTCGCAGGAGAGCGGTGATGCTGCGGGGGAGCGATCTGCTGCCTCACGCAAACCAACCGCGAGCAGCAACCCCTTCTGTCCGGTCACTGCTGACGGCAACCTTAACTATCCGACTCTACTGCCTCCGCTGACCAATGAGCCGACCATCGGGGTGGAAGCCGTAGGCAACATGTTTGTAACTAAGTTTCGCTTGTATAAAATAATTGATTTAATACTATTAGCGAATAGTAACCATAGGGTTAATCTTTCTATAGAAATTCGAATCTGTTTGTGGATTAGGATTGATTGATTTGGTTGGTGAGTTAAAATTTACTCAATTGGGTACCGCAGACTAACTGCAAGGGTAAGGTTAGTGAATTCCATTACCAATTTGGTTTATGATTAAATTGATTTAATTACATATTTATTTGACCTATAAATGGTAAATGGATGGATAGATTAATAAAGTCATGGATCTATTAACTAACGGACTAGGAAGAAATTAATACGACTAATACTCAAGAGCGGGGTTCGAACTCAAGACGGAACCTCTGATCTGAAGACGGTTAGGATACTTTGTATTTGAGGTGGATAGTTTTTCTTTGGCCTCTGGAGTTTCTTTGTCCTTAGTGCATGAGTTATTTCTTTTTGATTTCGCAGTACTTATTTGCTTACCCTGACTCTAACCTAAATTTGATTCTTCTGTTTAATACTTTATTGCTTGCTCTTATTTTCAATCCATTTGATATCAATACAATCTCAATGTTCTTCATGCTTTATTGTGCATATACTTATTGGTTTGTATACTTTTATATATTAATTGCTCAAAGGAACATTCGTGGTAGCGTGTTTTAGAAATTATATTATTTGTTCTACATTATAACCAAGTTCTGAGCTCCATTTGAAGTTGCATGTTCACGTAGCTATGAAATTAAGCCTCCTAACTAAAGAGATTTCAGAAACTATATTAAGCATTTAAGACCATATATAGTAGTTTAAATGTAAGTCAATTAGTTCAACACACTGATATTTAGTTCAATTAAGAGACTCAGATTTGAATAAATTGAGAGAAAATGCTAAGAATGAAACTAAGTACAATTTAACTCTAAAACCAGTTCAAAACTATGTTCAGATCGCGGATAAGTCAAGTTCATATCTAAAATCAGATTCAGATATTGAATTCAACATAAAATAAGATCAATTTATATAGCAATATCTGTTCTGACCCATGTCATCCAGTTAATAAGGAATAACTTGAAATCGATGAAACTTTAATTTTGATGAGAACAATATTAAATTTTTATTTTAATAATTTGCAAATTGTGAATAAAGTAGGTTTTGCTTCTTGCTCACCTTCCTTTTTTGCTTCCTAGATCGCCACTTATATGAATCCCAAAGAGGAGAAATAGGCGATCGCTTCTACTACCAACGGTTCGCAACAGATGCGACACTTGTCCTGCACTAAATGCTTCGATGCTTTGTGGTTCTGCTATTGTAATCTCCTTGTTCTTTATTCTTTTTTTTCTCCTCAACGCATATATGCTTTTTGTTGGTTGTCTGTCAAATATTAGGAAGGCAGAGCTCATCGTGTGACCATAGCTTTTGAAATTTCCTTAATAATTCCTCTTTAGAAAACACGATCGTTCTTGTACAATGTTGTATTTGGGACACTACCATATAAAACAGTAATGGTGTTGATTCTTTGGCCATTTCACAAAGTCCCATGAAGATTAAAGTGGTTCATTATGGATGATTTCTATTGCCATCCAACTGTTTGCGTTAACTTCTACGTGAATTTGCTGAATCGTGAGGTGATTGATATTCTCCTAGATATCGGACAGCTAGCCTGCATGATGCCCTTGGGACTATCTTGATTATTGCCCATTAAACTTGGTGAGGTTGCAATGATACTGGTTGTTTGATGCCTAAGCTTAGATACTTTTTGTGAATAATTTATCTTGTATCTTCCAGACAAATGACATGTTGATATAAGATAACTTCTCTTCTTGTGTCTTACCATGTTATGGCCCATTGTTCATCATGAACTTTTACAACAATTGATTCATTGATGTCCACCTAGCAGAATTAAAATATATATTAAAATTGAATTAGATTCCTACTATTTTACAAGTATAACATTGATATACCACAAAATAGATTGGAAGCTATTTTGTAAATGTCATAAAAGAATTATTTAATTAATAGTATTCTGGTCATGTATAGCTAAACGGAGGGATATGATTATGAAGCTGGCGTCAAATAGTCAACACATACAAGGCGTGATGATAATATGATCAGTTATGATATTCTATGATTTAAATTTCATGGAGTTTACATTTGTGTTTTTGTTTGAAACCATTTCAGTTGGACCTGTAAATGAAACTTGGATGTATGTCATAATTATCTTATATTAACTGTATTCAGATCTACTCTATCTTATATGTATTCAGATATACATTTCTTTTTCTTTATTTTAATCCTACATTGTCTCTCGTCTTAAGAGTATGTAATTTCACCTAGGTCTGGATTTTATTAATTATATACCAGTTTGAACTGATTGTCTAATCAAAGACTTCATTGTTTGCACTTCAGCTCCATATCACCAGATGCAACAATATTACAGACATGGCGACTTTGATACTTGCTTTAGCAAATGGAATGCACTTTTGGATTGTTTTAGCTTGAAGACAAAAAGGTTATCCGAAGTGCAGGTTCGCTATTGTCAGAATAAATTTATGCTATTATTCATTATGGAATTTGTTTATTTATTTTTCCAAGAACCTAAATACAATTGAAATCAATCCTATTACTTCTGACTCCTAATAGTTTTTTATGCTTAGGTTTGTAGTTATATTGTAAATTTTCTTCCAAGGTTAGATCATTTTTAGAGTTTTTAGTATGCACAAAATTTTAACTACGGTAAATAGTCAAAGTAAATACCATTTACTTTACTCAATGAACTAAAAATTATGCGACAATGCTTGTCATATCATAGTATGGATGATTTTATTGCTCATTCCTAAATATTTTCCAAGTTGAATTTGTAATTCTAAAACATTTAGACAGAAACCATGTGCATGACACAATTAATTTTGTTATGGGAGCCAGCATTTTGCAGATGAAAAGTTTAAACATTTTTTTCATCAAATTGATTACATTGTTTTTATGAAAGAGATTAGCACTTATTTCAAGTTGGATCAGTCAACTGTTGTTCCATGCCTCAGATGCATTCTTTTCCAAGGAAAACTATTTGAATCAATAAATTTTCAAACTCAATGTTATGATGAATCCATATGTTGCACTTCTACTTAACAATTGGGGCAAACAATCCGCCTAGTTAACTTGATTTCCAAAGATGCAAATTCTTCAAGAAAACTGATTGAATTAATCAATGTAAAATCTTGAAGTTCTGTCTAACAATTAAGGTTCTCTAGCAATTGCTTTAGTCAACTTGATTTAGACAATCAGAAATACTTTCTTTCGCAAGTATTAATATCATGATGCAAATATAGATAAAAGACCATAGTCTAGAAAAATGAGCTCTGAGCAAAATAACCTAATTCAAAAGTATTATTTATGCTTTTATTGTTTCAATAGTCTCGATGAGATTGAATTATTATCAATTATATAAGGGATTTCATCTCATTGTTCTCTCTCATTATAAGACTTTTGCTTCAAGTAGATTGATTGTAATGATAAAGTTAACTTCTAGCTAGAGTTTGTTATTTAAGGAGATTTATTATAGATTATAAGAATGTTTGGAAGGTTGTTTTGAGATTTGTGGTTGACCTTGAGCTTTTGGATGATTGATCAAAAAGGCAACCCGGTCTATGTAGCTTCTGCCAATTCAGGTCCGAGGAAGGGTCGAACCACATTGGGTTTATTGTACGTAGCATTGCAAGAGGCTGTTTTCGCCACTCGAACCTGTGACCACAAGGTCACCTTCAAGGTAGGTTAACTATTGGTTGACCAATGTTTAGTTCAATCACGTCCTTAGCGGTCGGGCTCGACTAAGATGTTTTGATGTGTAAGATAAATGACTTATGTTTGCATGTGATTCTAATGCCTATATCAAGGTTTAAAATTTCGATCGATGCAAGGTTTTGGTCGCAGACTGAAACGATACGGTTTCAGGATCATGTCGTGTTGACAAGCTTTCAGTATTTGTATTTATATATAGTAATTATTAGATAAATATTTTATTATGTATAATTTAAAAATAAGTTGTATATTAATCTATATATATATATATAAATAGAAAAGTTTCTCTAAAAAGTTTCCCGCCTAAATATAAAAACAGAAAAGTTTTCTATTTTTTATTTTCTAAATCATATTTAAAAAATAAATATTTTTTGATTTAATTTATACAAAAATAGAAAATTTTTCTGTTTTCTAAATCATATTTAAATATATATATATATTTTTTTTTGATTTAATTTAAGACCATTTAAAATCCATTTAATTAATGTATATTTTTGATTAAATCAATAAATGGAATGTCTCTTATTATTCCAAATATTTTATAATTTAAAATGAATTTCAAATACATAATTAATGTTCTCTCAGTTTATATATATATGTTTACCTATTTTCTCTAGTATTTAAGAAAGTTTTTCATAATTTGTAATAATATTTTTTTTCATATGAAATTTATTAATCATAGTTAAATTAATTTGTTACGTCTAATGTTTTAATTTCATATAAAAAATTCATATTATCTATTTTTTATAATCTGTGTATCGCACAGGTGAAATACTAATTTATAATATAACAAATAATCCACTGAAAAAATCACGGCCTAAAACCCTCTAGTGGACCGGAATTGAATGGGCCGAACAGGTCCGTCGACCCCGACCCGACTTCCATCTTGCTCCCGATTATTCTCGTCCTCAGCTCGTCGTTTGCTTTCTCTTGTCGAGCGCGATTCCTCGCCATGCCGGGCGATCCGACCATCCACCGCACTTCCGATCTCCGAGGCAGCGACGGGCCATCGGACTTGGCCAGTTCCCTCGTCGTCATCCTTGTGGGCGCCCCTGGGAGCGGCAAGTCCACCTTCTGCGACGACGTCATGGCAGCCGCGCGCCGCCCCTGGGTCCGCGTCTGCCAGGTACGCTTCCGTGTCGCCATTTCCCCACATCAATCTCCTCCATCTAACCGATATCAACCATGAATCCACATGTGCGCTAGACTATCGTTGTTCTTCTCTAGCTCTCGTTCTTAAAAACTTCTTTCTCCTTCCTCCAATACACGGGAATCAGATGCAAACTACGGCTGATCCGTTTGCCCAGTTCGATTTAGGGAAAATGTGCTCTTTGCCGTCTACTATCTGTCTATCCATATGAGCACATCGATGCAAGTTGGAATAAGATCTAAGGTTTATTATGATCATGAAGAATGCTTGTTTTTTCTTGGATACTTATATAATTTATGTAAGTACTTGGGTATGGTATGGGTAGTTGTTTCTTCCAATTGAGCTCAAGGATGCAAAATTAAACTGTGGCTATTGTAGTATTATTGTCAACTTTGCATGAATTGACACTTTGATCATGTTTGTGAAGCGGCACGACTGCCCAACATGAAATGTAGCAAATTCCTCCTCTATACCTCTTCCCTTTGGACATTCAATTAACTTGTTTTCTTATTTGCAGAGCTGCTTGTGTTTATTTTTCTATAACCATTTGATCAAACGTCCATGTAGTTTTTGTAAATCTTCATCCCTTACATTAATTAGTCTTGTTTGAGTAAAATATAGTCATTCGCTTTTGTTTTTGGAGAAAAGTTCTTGTTGGAAGCTTTGCATCACTTTTTAATTTGACAGTATATGACTACATCATCTCTTAATTTCCAGTATGTACTTGCCTATTATATAGATTTCTCATGATTTAATTGTTCTTCATGTAGGATATCATTGCAAATGGTAAGCAGGGGACAAAGTCACAGTGCATAACGAGTGCATCTGCTGCACTAGACGAGGGTAAGAGTGTATTTATTGACAGGTGTAACCTTGAACAAGAGCAACGAGCTGATTTTGTTAGACTTCGCAAAGCGCAAGTAGATGTGCACACAGTTGTTCTTGATCTTCCCGCCCAGCTGTGCATTTCACGTTCAGTAAAACGGACTGGGCATGAGGGAAAGCTACAAGGTGGAAGAGCTGCTATGGTTGTCAACCGTATGCTACAAAAGAAAGAGTTACCAAATCTAAGTGAAGGATTCTCTCGTATTACATTTTGTCAAAATGAAAGTGATGTCAAAGAGGCTGTTAAAACATACAGTCAACTTGGCCCATCAGATATCCTTTCAGCTGGAGTTTTCGGACAGAAAAATAAGGAAGCAAAAGTCCAGCTTGGGATAATGAAGTTTTTGAAGAAAATTGATAAACCTGACTTTGATGCTTCAAGCAAAGATTCAACAACTGTTAGAAATCTCCCCCATGATACCGCCTCAACGCAAACTTCTGTTACTAGTACATGCTCAATGGAATTAGAAAAAAATAAAGAGGACCTGAGAAGTTCAAATTCAAACTGCCCGTCGCAGAGTTCTCTCATTGGTGATAGTTCCATGGACTTTGTTCATACTCTAGCTTTCCCATCCATCTCGACAGCTGATTTCCAGTTTGACCTTAAGTTGGCATCTGAAATCATAGTCGACTGTGTTTCTGATTTTTTGCTAAAGTTTGACGGTATTAGGCTTGTTCTTGTGGACCTCAGTGAAAAATCAAAAATTTTGTCCTTGGTTAGAGAAAGGTCTGCAAATAAACATATTGACTCAAGTAAGTTCTTCACATTTGTTGGAGATATTACACAGCTGCATACAAGAGGAAACTTGAGATGCAATGTAATAGCCAATGCTGCCAACTGGTAAGATTCTTTTATGTTAAATCTTTGATTGTCCTCTCACATGAGTTATCGTATCTTTTGAACTTTTCTGGTGAAACTTCTGGTATACCTTAAGTATGTTTGGTAAAATATTGTTTGGTATAAGGATATGCTCTGTTGCTGTTTCTTCCATGTATGTGGGATGAAGTTGTCGATGATGTTTTAATACCTTTTTTTATTCTAAAAAAATTGTTAGAAGGTTAACCTTAAATGTCAAACTGTAGCATAATAAATCTGGGTGCATACTATTTGAACAGAGTAAGTTTATCAATGAAGGTTCAGTAGTAATATCCTGCAATCTCGTGGTTGATGGTAAAGAGATCAAATTGATGGTTGAGATTAACTAGATAAAAGAGACTTGTATATGCACACTATTACACACATTTTTGTCCCTCCGAATGGTACATTATAATGCACCATATTTTATTACCTGATCCATCTGTTAATACATGAGCGCTTTGATGGATGTCTAATGTCTTCAATTTGTCATGCAAATGTGCTATCACCTGATCAATCAACTTTCAGTATTATTAGCTTTCCGAAATTAGGAAATGCCTAAAATAGTCTCTAGATTTCAATTTTTTTTGTTAGAATTCTTAAGTCTTATCTTCAGTTTTTATCTGAAAAATACTTCAGGCTTGAATTTATTTGCAGGCACTCTGTTAACTTGCTGTCTCTTGTAGTTCGAGAATGAGGCAAACCCATTCCAATTTGATTGGGAAATTCTGTTACTTAGAATGTTTATATTTCTTACTTGGCGCTTCATGTAGGCGGCTGAAACCTGGTGGTGGAGGTGTCAATGCAGCAATATTTAAAGCAGCTGGGGAATCCCTTAAAACTGCAACAAAGAAATGTGCTGACATTCTCAGTCCTGGAAGCTCTGTAGTTGTTCCTCTTCCATCTAACTCGCCACTCCACGCAAGAGAAAGGGTGACTCATGTAATTCATGTTGTCGGGCCAAACATGAATCCACAAAGGGCGAATTGTCTGAACAATGACTATGTTGAAGGTTGCAAAGTACTCCGTAATGCTTATTCATCACTTTTCGCAAACTTCGCTTCCATATTAGAGAACCAAAGCAAGACTGATAGCAAGCGACGTGTGAGTGCAATTTCTGATACTCATGAGGAAGGAACTACCATCACTTCCTCTCCAGATAGCGATCAAATGGTTAAGCAAGAAACTCAATCTAATCCTGACAGAAACAAAAAATTCAAGGTTTTTGCAACTAGTGGTGCTTCCAAGGACAAAAATATCATCATGAATGACGATCATGGTCATACTCCATCCAATGAAAACTCTAGCAACTTAATGAGCAGTGCTTCTCTAGGTGATGTGGCAGACAAGAACAGAAGGCGTGTTGAAGTTACAAAAAGGTCTTGGGGTGCTTGGGCCCAAGCACTTCATGAAATTGCCCTAAACCCCGAGAAGCACAAGAATGTTGTAATGGAGAAATCAGATGACTATGTTGTTCTAAATGATATGTATCCCAAGGTTAGAAATGGTAACATGCTTCCTCTCTTCTTATATCATGTTCATTGTTCTTATTGCATTAGTTCATTCTCCAGGCGAAGAAACATATCCTGGTTGTATCGAGATTGCACGGACTTGATTCTCTTTCAGATGTTGGCAAAGAACATCTTTCTTTGTTGAAGACAATGCATTCTGCTGGTCTGAAATGGGCTCAGATGTTCTTAAAGGAGGATGCTTCTTTGACGTTTAGACTTGGATATCACTCGGTATGTCGACCCTTCAACATTAATATCATCTTGGCTATTTCTTAATCTAGTCAGATTCAATGCGCTTATTCTCTAGGTTCCATCAATGCGGCAACTTCATCTTCATGTCATTAGCCAAGATTTTGATTCTCCGCGCTTGCAAAACAAGAAACACTGGAACTCTTTCAATACCCCATTCTTCTGCGACTCAACCGATTTGATCCAAGAAATCGAGAAGCACGGAGTCGCCAATATAAATGATGATGAGAGTTTGTTGAAAATGGAGCTGCGCTGCCACAGATGTCGAAGCGCACATCCCAATATCCCAAGACTCAAGTCTCACCTAGCCCTCTGCAAGGCTTCCCTTCCTGCTCCACTTCTCGACAATGATCGACTTATATCTGCATTGTCAAAAGGTTAATGTGAGATCTCAACAACTTCTCTTTAAGCATCCATTGTACATCTCTTAGACGATAATCTTTTAATTTTTTATCACACTACGCAAAAGTTTTTTCAAAAAACTAAATGCATGCAGTGTTTACTTACATCACTCTGCGTACATTTATTAGTGTTTTAGGATTTGATTCTTGTTTACTTACATCCCGTCCTTGACGCGATCCATTGTGTTCGTCATGAATGTGACATGTTCCGTTGCATTTGATGCTCAAGCCGGATGAAAGCCTTGGCATAACTCGGTCATGTTGATCACCAGACAAAAGGTATTCTCTCCTTGTCATTTGTCTATTTGCCTCGTCAAGTTTCTTCTTTTGAATTCGTACTGACTTAGCAAGGAGGATTCATATCGGCATCCCAACATCAAACGCTTAGTAGTTGCCACAGGTAGCATCCGGATGAACACCCCCACCCCCCTATCTTTCGCTGGCTGACTCGAATCTATTCCTCAGTTAGTTACCCTGAACCTGCCAAAGCTAACTCTTATAGGTTTCAAAATCAACGGTTAAACAATTTAGAACCGACGGTTTAGAACTGGCAATTTGATGGTTCTATGAATGTCAACTTGTTAACTTTAATCAGACAAAACAATTATAATTTACGGTTCAGAACAACTGATTATCATTCGGTTTACCATTCAAAAATATTATTTTTATTTTTTAAAAGAAAAATTAATTTATAAAAATATAAATATAAAAAATAGTTTGCACTCAGTTGCTATCCTTCAAGTATAGGGAAAATCAAATATTAAAATTGGTTTACTCCCTCCTCAACCCTTTTATCTTGAGTATTAAATAATTTCAACCGTTTAAAAATTAAAAGAAAAACTTTGACGGTTTCAACCGTTAAAATAACGTTCAATTGTTTTTTCTTTTCATAACACTTATTAAGCAATAGGTGATGTTCATCTCAGTCACCCTTTATGGTTCATCCCTAAAAGTAAATTATGGGGTTAGATTATAATCAACCCTCAAATGAGTAAGGGGATAGGAGTTTTTCATGTGTCTATCAGTCTCTACTTCATTGTAATAAATCTGTTACCTTTTAATTAACTGGTACCTTCAGATGACACAATCCATATATAAGTTTTTATTCATCCACCATTTGAAAGATCAGAATTAGAGTTAACCCTCGGCGTGCCCGAGCATATACCTCTCCCATGTCTTAACCATTTGCACTTATAGCTAGTAGCCACCCGTGATTTACCTCCTCCGTGTTGGCCTGGGGACGGGTTGGCGGGGGCGCTGGGGCGAGCGAATCGTCTTTTGCCACATAATCTGTTAACCGTCCATTAATATTAATGAATCGAGTTATTGAATTTACATATAACATCCACATCCAATAGATTTAATCCTTCTTTTATTGGAGCAAAAGGTGATCTCGCTCATCCCAAGCGACCCACTATCACCAACCCCATGATGAAATACAATTAGGTAAATCATGGGGGGCATTTTTTCCTAGTGCAACGACCCTTTGCATGAGGAAGGTCAGACACCCAATAAGATATGTTGCATCCACTAAAAATTGATCCCAAAACCTATTGAAGTAATGAGTCATGCAGGTACCAACTACGCCAACTCGTAGGAGCTTTAAACCTCTCCTTCATACACCATATATTATATCACTTAATTATCATTTAATTCTTTAATGGTAATTATTGCGGGTAATTGGTAATCACATCTTAGTCCATTAAAGGAAGACTTAATTATTTTTTCAGTGTTTTTGGCCTTGTTGTCCTTGTTGCTATTAGGACTCATGTGACATAGAGGGAGGAGGGGTGAATAACTTTGATTACTTTTCTTCGAAGCTTTGTGCTTATCATTGAATGCATATCAAAAACATTGCTTCAATCTTGACTCCACATTATTTGATATCCACTTTCTTGAGGTGATTAATCCAAGAGTCCACTCCTAGTAATCACATCCACTGATAAATCCCTCAAAAACTTTCTGGTGGAGAACCCTCTTAAAATGAGTTCTCACAAGAACAAGGGTAAGCAATACAAGACACAAATGAATATAAAAGCAATAATTCTTTACAATTAAAAACATTGCTGGCTTGATCTCTTGTAGTTTAGAAATTTCTCATGATGGTCACGAAATACAGCAGCACTATCCTCTAAAACTCCCAAGAACTTGAAAAACTCCTCGATACTTCTCTTTTAAAGCCTTTAGGTTAGGGCTAGTTTTTGTTGGGACCTTTGCGTACGGCTAGACTCGAGTGCGTCTTCTTCTTCCTACGA
>JBBPFQ010000041.1:908-11405 GCA_037974815.1 Kaempferia elegans
CGACGCGGGCGTCACGACACCCTTCCTATATAGCCACAAGTGTCGAGACGCCCCCTCCAATGCGACTGTGAACATCGCGACTCCTCCGCGGCTGCCACAGGACTAATGTCGAATTCGTGTCAGTGTCGGTCGGTGAGCGAAACGAAATATTTCGCTCGTTTCGACCGATTAAGCACGAAATCTCAATCCTTGCTATCAGGAGACCTTTGCACCAGCTGCAAAACTCAATACCATCCGGGATTTACTTCCTATTACTGCTAACTTAGATTGGCCTTTGATTCAACTAGATGTAAAGAACGTCTTTCTAAATAGAGATCTTGTGGAAGAAGTTTACATGGATGTCGCTATGGGATTTTAGACAGATAGTACAAAAGGAAAAATCTGCAAACTAAGGAGAGCCTTGTATGGGCTCAAACAATCACCCAAAGCTTGGTTTGACAAATTTGTTAAAATCCTTAAAAGAGATGGTTACTCCTAGTCTCAAGTTGATCACACGCTATTTGTGAAACATTTTCCAGGTAGAAAAATCTCAGTATTAACTGTATATATTGATGATATTGTCCTCACATGAAACCATGACCCAGAAATTAAAAGGAACAAGTCACTCCCATCTAAGGAGTTTGAAATCAAGGATATGAGACAACTCAAATGCTTCTTGGGCTTGGAGGTTACTAGAAGTCACAGAGGGATCTTTGTGTCTCAAAGAAAGTATGTTCTTGACCTACTACAATAAACTGAGTTGAATGGATGTAAGTCAGTTGATACACCTATGGATCCTAATACCAAGTTACGGATCAAATGGAAGCTAATAAAGGACGATATCAACGATTGGTAGGCAAACTTATCTACCTAACTCACTTGTCCATATATAAATTTTGTTGTCAGCTACGTCAGCCAATTTCTAGGAAATTCTTCAATTGATCACATGGATGTTGTAATTCGAATATTGAGATATCTAAAAAGGGGACCCAAGAAAATGATGCAGGTTTAGAAAGATAGACAAACGCAGGTTTACACTGATGGCAGGTTCACCTAGTGACCGAAGATCTACTTCTCGATATTGTATGTTTGTTTGGGGAAATTTGGTCACTTGGCATAGTAAAAAGCAAACGAAGTAGTGCCGAGGCTGAATTCCAAGCTCTAAGTCTCTAACATTGGGTATTTGTGAGGGAATCTGGTTACAATGGAACTCATGCTAAAAACAAGAAATCCAATTCAAATTATGGGTGACAATTAGTTAACCATTGTCATTGTCGTTGCCAAAAATCCAGTTCAGCATGACCATACCAAACATATGAAATTCGACAAACATTTCATTAGTGAGAATATTGAAAATAAAGACATCATGCTCCTCCACGTGCCTTCAAAACACCAGGCAACTGACATTTTGACAAAGACACTATTCAGACCCAACATCATCAAACTGAGCTCAATTCTAGGTTTGGAGAGCATTTATCGCCTAATTTGAGGGGGAGTAGTGTTGAAATTCAAACTAGGCAACTTGTTTATCCCTATTTTGTAGGGATTTATTTTACAATCTATTTCCTTGATGGATTGTAATTAGATTATACTTATCATTTATCACACCTTATTTTTAAGAGGTTTATCTTTGTATATAAGAAGGATATTCTATCAATAAAACATAAGTATTTTTCTGTCAAACTCCATAGCATTTGTTTTTTTAACATTCTAGTGAACTCAAGGCCTATGATTTTACAAGAGCTGATAAAAAATGATTCCAAGTCCTAAGTTTTCAATATATTGTCGGATCATTGGGAATTGAACTTGAACTAGCGTGACATGAATTGGAACAAACACACACAAAAAAAAAGAAGGATATATCTCAACTTCTCTAACTATAGTCTCACTCCTCTTCTACTATGCTATCTATGGTTGTACTTCCCCTCTTTCCCTCCCTTCTCTTTATACACTGATTAATCTTCTTTCAATGCAAACAATTTAGAATCATCTTGTCTTGGTCAATTTCAGATGATAATGGTTAAGATAAGACCCCTCTCTAATGGTACCACCAAAACTTTGTTTGCATGGGCAAAATAGTAATGTTTAACGGTGCCAACATCTTAGTCGAGCAGGTTGATTAGAAACTAAGCAGGACCACAGAAAGTCCAAACATGCCTGGAGGACCAGATATTTGGCAGGTAAGTTGAAGTAAGCTCGTGGAGTGGAGTGGTAAGGTCGTGTCCCAGTTGGGACAAACCTTAGGCGTTGATCCAACTGAAGAAACCAACGAAAGTTTCTATGTTGAGATCAAGATAGTCCCATACATCTCTATTCTCTGTTGCCTAATGCAAGATCATTATCATTTATATACTTATTGTGTTAACTTGGTTTTATAGAGAGAAAATATGGATTGGTTTAGTCGATTGAACTAGAGGATCAGTCGACTTATCCAAGTGGATAAGAATAGTAAAGGATCACAATCTGGCAAAGAAGGCAACAAGGTTCCATCGACCGATCTATTTTTGGTAAGCAATTACAGATTTGATCGAATCACATAAGAAAAGGAAATCTAGAGGTTCCGTCGTCTGATAAAGTGGATTAGTCAACTGAAACCGAACAGCGAGATTTACATGATCACATGGATCGGATCAGAGCAAACAAGGTAGTGAGCGGAGTTCAGTCGACGGATAGAAGGTTCCGTCGACGAAAAGGTTTAGTCGACGGAACAGGTTTTCAGTTGACCGAACGGAGTCGATAAAAGGTCTCGGGGTCCAAGCCAATCATTAATTTTCCACCATGCTTCATTTTCATCAGCGCTGCTCCTGTGCAAGTATGCCTTCTACGACTCCAAGAGACTCTCGACAACCGAAGCTATTTCTTCTATAATATTGTGACTTGCATTCATTTAAAGAAGATAATAGTATTGTTACTGTCCTCCTATTTTACTTGTACGATTTTGCTTCTTTGGAAGAGCAATATTAAATTGCCCATCGGAAGCGAACAAGGACCGCAAGCCTTAGAGTAATAGTCGTTGGACTACGAACCAAGTAAATCCGAGAGTCTTTGCCTCTTTTTATTCCTTATACTCTAATTCAGTTCACCGTGCCATCAGTTTTTGAACCGTGGAATAGTGTACAAATTTTTGGGTACATAAGCTAATTGTATAAGAGAATGACATACAACAAGATTAAGAAAATGCAGCAACATCTATTAAGCATAAACTTCACATCTTTCTAGTGTCGCGTATAATCTGTTTACCAAATAAGCAGCTCCAGTGACCAAAAAGCACTGGCGAATAAATAAGAACTCAGGACAAAGGTTTGCTGACCGACTATTTAACAGGGTATACAAAGAAATCACTCCCAATCTGGAGTACATCAACTAACAGAAAATATGCTTCATAATAACAGAAAATTTTTTTATGTATTAATTATAAAGATGCTATTGAATAGGTACATTAATGGACCACAAAATGCAAAACTATGAAGAGGGAATTTGGCACAGTGTAAGGAATCTTTGTCAGTCTAACTATACTGCATACTAAGGCCTAATTAACAGGAATTAGTTGGGTGCCTAAAAAGAAACAGGCAGACAAGCATGTCAAATTAGAAGTACATACTTGGTGATAGTTCCATCTACATCTGAGACAACTATCCTAGTATTCCATTTCCAAAGATAGATCCTGGCGTCTACCTATTAAATAAGCACAAACAAGAAAATGAGATAAAAGAGCAAAATATCACCATAACCAGAAAGCATGGGCAAAAGCAGTAGGAAGAACCTGTTGCACTCCGAGCATTGCAGTTGAGAAATTAAAGGTGACTACATTCTTTCCTTCTTTAAGATTCAATGAAGCAAGTTCTTCAGAAGTTGGGGTGAGTGATTGCACTTTCTTGGAGTTTTTGACTTTTATAATGTCACTTTCTTGTGCTATTCTTCCATTGCTTCTAAAATCAGGATCCAGAATTATGTCATTGCCAACTTCAGAGAGTGCTTCAGGATTACTTAAGGTTTTGGACTTCTTAACAAAAGGCCATATGTTCCAATTCCCCCGAGGTTGCATGGGCATACTTTTTGAAGCTTCAAGTGTTTTCTCAGCTCTCTCCACAGGAATCATACCTTGAGGCTCGAGCATCTCTTTTTGGCCAAAGCAAACCATTCCCAAAACAATGGGTGCTGCTGTACTCCATGGAAAGTACTGATCACCAATTCTAACAACAAGTCGTTCATCCTTCACAACTGAAGGACCTAATGCGATGAATTTCTCCACATTCACCTTCTCAGCATCAAATCGTTGACTAGCTGCATCTATTCCCATCCCTTCAAATAGCAAGTGCTTGCATAGAGATACCTCTGCATGCAAACACCAAATACCTTGGTCCTTAATATTATAATATTTTCTAACGCACTGATGTGTATAATTGTGTTTAGAATATGACTTAATCATCAATTTATTCTTGATAATATGAAGTATATCGGAGCACTTAACGTTTCTATAACACACTTCAATTATACACTGAGACAAGATAGGGAATTATCCATATTATTTTCATCCAGCTTTTGCTGGTTGTTATCTAATAATTAACCTCAATGAAAATATAAGTTTTAGTTTTTTCAATAATATTCAGAATCAGGTCAGCCAATAGAAATTCAATCAAATAAGGATGAACAATGGAAACAAGCTATGAAAGAAAATTAAATTTATCATGAGTTTTCATATATTTCCACCTTAACATATTATTGATGCTACAAATTTAACAGACATTACTCACATATCTAGGTTAGCATGACAATGAAAAGGGAAGGTGCAGGTTAATTACCTACTGTGACATTTGTCAAGCTGCTTTTTGGTTCCTCTTCACTGTCAGAAGAAATAATAGCCTCTTGGATGTCATTTTTTTCAACCAATGAGCAACTACTCAATGAGTGATGTAGAGCAGAGACTTCAAGATCCTTAATATGACTTCGAACAATGGGCAATGATTTGGATGACAGCTCATTTACTCTGGAACATCGCTTACAATTCGAAATAACTATAGGACTAGATTGAGAACTGAAGGGACCAGAGTTACTAAGAGAGCATTTATTGTTTTTTATTTCCAAATCTTGTGTTTCTAGATCAATTTCTGCATTGGGTGATTGGAAATCTTTTGTTTCACCAACTTTCTCACTGTCAGATAGTTCTGGGTTAATTTCTTTAGCACCAATGTTGTCTATATCACTGAATGGGAATTGAACATCATCTGAGCTCTCAGAGTGTGAAACACTATATTCTGCTACTTCTCGAGGCTTAGTGATGGTGCTGAGATCTCGAGCAACATTGATATGCTCCAAAGAATACACTCTTGTCAAATTACACTTTTGATCAAAACCTTCTATTTCCTGAGCTGCATTATCTGAGTTGTAGGAATTGAGAAGTTCGGAAATGCTAGCTGATTTGGTGGAGACGCCATACTTGGGTGGATTACCAGGTATAGAAGCAGGACAAGAAGAAACTTGTGCAATTTCTGTTTCCTCCATGCAAGAATGATTCCCCAGCAAATCAATTTTTTGAAAATTCATTTCTTGGGCATGAGCAGATTCCCCTGCCACAGCATCCACAGAAACGACTTCAGATTCACACCCTGGTATCTGCTTATTCAATGAAAAAGGGATACCACTTGAAATTTGTTTAAAATATAATGTAGGATAGGACATAGTACCAAAGTCATAGTTATCTGAATCTATCAAAGCCTCTGCTATGGGAGAGTCATACTGAGAGTTTTCAGATACTGAAGACTCACTTTTTCTAGCTGTTTCTAAGTTCTGGTCATGGTTATATTCAGAATTTTCATTACTTAATGATGCACCCACTCCTGCAATTGAACTAACTTCGAGGACCATGTTAGCATCACACAAAATTCCATTTTCACAATGTTCAAACCCACCAGATATAGGCCCCAGATTATCAGTAATTTTATAATCTGTAATATTAGACCTGTTAGTTGAGCTTTCAATAGTCTGATAATAACAGAAAGAACTAACCTCCATGTTTCCTGTTTCCGATGTAGATACTGCTAATGTTGAATCCATATGGCTTTCAGTATGGCACTGCATTTCATCATGACAATATGCAGTTGAACTAGAATTCTGTACACCAGTTTCATCTGATTGCACTGCTACCAAAACAGGGATTGATTCGTTCCTCACGTCTGTATCATTAATTCCCATGGTTTCAATCTGCACGTCTCCACAGGAGGCCATCTTTTCAGAAATTATTCCACTAAGCATGTTATTCATACTTTCACCCAGCTCATCACTGTGAGAACCAAAAGAATCAGGAGAAATTCCAACAAAACCAAAGTTAGCAATCTGAGGGTTGTTGCCAGGACTCTCAGAAACAAACTCGGAGCTCTTTCTCTCACAAGTTGAATTTTTACCACCCTCAGATGAATATACATCTGCAGGCTCCTCACCAACTCTATGTTTTAGTTCTTCCAAATTATCTCCAATTGATATTGTTTTTCCACGACCATTATCCATTCTCCCACCATAAGCATTAAGATTTTCATTGGGATGCAAACAATCTTTTGGAAAATGTGTCAGAGGACCATAATCTTCATTAGAAACATAGGCATTTATCTCACCATTATCAGGTGATTTGACTTCATCAACTCTTTGGTCTCGGGACTTCATACTGGTTGACCATTTTACCTCAAGCAGGTCAGCTGCAATCTCAGCATGTTCCATTGAGTTCACTTCCTTCACATTCTCACTGTCATTAATTTCTTTAAATGTCTTACGTCCAAATACAAAGCCGAGAATTGTAGATCGCTTTGAACTCGTTTGAGCCACAAACTTACTGTTTCCATTACCCACCTGAGTGACCATTTCCTTCTGTGATCCCTCTGCATCAAAATTCCGGGTCTTCTCAGATTGGTAGTTCTGCATTGTCCCCTCTGTCTCATCCCCAGATGTTGGAGGTGACATGAAAAATTCTTGTTCTCCAGCTTCAGCATCCCTGAGGAAAAAGGCTTCCCCTTTATGGTCCAAATACATGTTGAATCCAGCTTCAACGCCATTAACGGATATCTTCACAAGTTTTTCCCTCGTCTTCAAAACACCTTGAAATTTCCCAAATCGGACATACCATGGTGAGGACTTGAAGCTCCCATCTTGCTGTGGGACGACAATTATGTCCACGGCTCCTCCAAAAGGATGAAAGGGACCGGAGACAGTGTACACGCCCCGGGAGATGTAGCTGCCGAGCTTCTCCACAGCATACATCTTTCCAAGTCTCTTCCTCTCGTGCAGTTATAAAGCATTCAAAAACTTACACCTTTTAACTCTGGAATTGGCAAAACAAATCGTAGCCACAAAGACGGCCAAAAACTAGAGAGAGAGATTGAAGAACCTCCAAGAAGCCAAAATCTCGAACAATTATTAGGGGAATGCAATGGATGCTATGGTGTTACAAGAGATAAGAAATCTCGCCAAGGCAAGATATTTGATGGATCGAAGAACAAGAAATCCTCCTCTAACAGGGAAAATAAGCAGCAGAAAAGGGGAGCAATATTATCCCAAAATCGCCTCTTTCAAACTCCGACCAGGAGACGCTGCGCAAAACAAGGGACGAAAGGCAACGCCTTCAGAATGGCGCAAGGAAAACTCTAGTTGCAAGAAGGAATCGAAACATTTCTAATCGGAAACTTCCAGCGAGGGCGAGGCGTTACCGATCGCATATCCGCGGCTAATCACGCCTCGCCAGCAATGGAAACCAAAAACAGATTGCCATTGCCATCGAAGCGAGAGCCCGAGGAGGAGAAGGTAGATGGCGAACTCGCGTCGCGCCTAAGCAGCCATCGCCATCTTGATTCCACCGCAATTGAATTCGGAAGGTGTCTTCGATTGTGCTCGAACAGCGGATCAAAGTAACCGTATATTATTGGTTTTAACAACTTAAATAAAATAGAGAGAAATCATATTAAATTACAAATGTGTTTTTTAAACTAATTTAATAGGGGTGTATACCATCTTCTACTTTTAATGGCTTTTTTTTTTTTAAGATTTTAAAAATCTAGATATATTCCTTTTATAAACTCATAAAAATTTATTATATTCAAATTAAATTTTTATAGAGTTTTAAAAAATTATATGATATTCAAATTTAACTTTTCAAAACTCTATAAAAATATTTTGATATCAAACTTTCAATAGATTTTATGGATTCTTTTAGAATTTCTTAGGGATAAACTATGATACAACTTTAAAAATAATAATAATAATAAAAGTCATCTACTCACCCTTGACATTTCTAGACTTTTAATTTTACGTGTTTTTTTTCTTTTTCTCATCTCTTCGATGTTACCCTCTCACACTCACACCCTACTGTCGCCCCTTCCTTATAGTCGTTGCCAGTGAAGGTCGGCGATGCCCCACCAATTCCTATCGGCTTCACTCTCTCTTTTTATCTCCTATTTCTCTCTCTAGATTTCCTCGATATCCTCCTAATTTCCTCTCTATCCTTTCGACTTCTCTCGGTTTCTTCCTCGACATCTTTCAGTTTCTTCTCCTGATTCCCTCGACGTCTCTCGATTTCTTCCTCTTTCTCTCATCCTCTCATGCCGCCATTGCCCATCACAATCGCAAATTTTCTTCTCGCGACGATCTCTTTTCTGTTATGTTGTTCTTGTGATCCTTCAAGTCGCTTTGCTTTGAGCTGTAGAATCTTGATTTTCTTCTTCTTCCTTTCGTGTTCCCGATCTCAAAGATGTTCATGTCGGTGTTCCTCTTGTTGTTGCGGCAAATCGAGTTATTTCGATCAAAAATTTAGTTCCTAGCCGTCGAATAAGAAGCGAGGGATAGAAGGGCTTTTGGTATTAGGTTTTGGGGTGGTTTCCTTTTTTTCTTCTCTCACAAGATGAGACGTTCCTTTCTCTCCAAAAAAACTACACAATAGAGGGTTCTCACCGTTAACTTTCAAAGTATATTTTTCATGAAAATTTTTGAATCATTATGATAAAATATGCAAAGGTCATATCTGTGTCATATTTTATGAGCTGGTATGTTTAGGCATGCTTATGTATATATTTTCTATCTTATGTATATTTAAGTGGTATTACTAATGAGAGATTCACAAGGCAAATATAATGTATGGACAGCTGAAGAGAGCAACGAATTGTTAAACTCATGATTGAGGCTGCCACGCAAGGATGGCGTGATAGAAATGGAGTCTTGAGCAAAAAAACTATAAAAACAAAAATATTGTTAGCTCTAAACAAAAAATTTACAATCGAAAAGACTTTCACACAATATCAAAGTCGTTTAAAATGGTTCAAATAGAGGTACAACAACTATTATAAGTTTATGGGTTATAACTCTAATTTTGGATTAGATCCTAAGACAAAGAAATTTATTGCTTCTGAATAATTATGGGAGGATTATTTTAAGGTTAGTATTTTCTATTTAAAATAATAAAATTTACATTTATGATTAGAATTATAATTAGTTTTAACACTTGTTATTTTTCATTCTTTGAAATCTCACCCAAAACATCAACATTATCGAACAGATACTTTTGAAGATTATGAAGATCTTAGAATTGCAGTTGAAAATGAAACTACGAAAAAAATCAATGGACTAGGAGATGACACTAATGAAAAAAAATTAGAGGTGGAAGGAAATCAAAGTAACAATTTGTTAGATGATTATGTGTTTGATTACAATACTGGTGATTTGTGTAAAGTGATAGGCAAGAACTTCATATGAGCTTTCAATTTTCGAAGAGTCTACTCCACCATTACCTCTCAACCCATAAGTTCGGAAGTTCCTCCAACCACTAGAAAATGAGATAGGACCAAGCTTGAAGGAAAATTAAGTGCATTCAAGAATATTAATGGGTATGTTGTATATAGACTTTCTCACACTCTTCAGAAGATGACTTTTAAAATATAATCAATAGGGAATGCAGGTGTAGGTCGTTGGGAGATCTCAAACTTGGATCAGCATACTCGATACAAAGTACTTGATTTGCATAATACCCAATCAAAAGATTAATTTCTTGAAAATGATCATTAAAGGGTGTTCAGGATATATAGACTATAAATTGAATAAATGAATGAATTTTTTGGCATGATATTTATTATGTTAAAATTCTAGCATATTATTTTGAATTGTTTTCCGATTATTGAACTAGCAATGATTTCTTGGTTTGGATTATTTATAAATTTATAAGTTTCAAGTTGATTATCAATTATATCTTATTTTGGTTATAAGTGGAATGATTTTCATAAATTATTAGAGTTTTTTTAATTTTAATTTCTTATTTGATATCAGGTGGTTCATTTTAATGTCAAACATCAACATGTATGAAGTCGAAGAACAAATGAAAGAAGAGATATTGGAAGAATAATTAAATGAAACGGTTAGGTGCTTGTTGGTGTAATTTTATAGGATCCTATGTATGTTGATTGAACATATAGCTTATATGTGTAGTGAACATGTCAATCATCCCTTAGGTAGACAACCAATAACTTTCAAAAGATAGAATTATATTCA
>JBBPFQ010000041.1:12863-31441 GCA_037974815.1 Kaempferia elegans
TACAACTTACATATCTTTCCAACATCCTTTGGATCAACAAAATCCTTAGGTTGTGTCATGCACACATCCTCGAGTAGATTTCCATTTAGAAATACAGTTTTCACATTCATTTGCCAAATCTTATAATCATGGTAAGCTGCAATAGCAAGCATAATCTAACTGGAATAAAGCATCACAATTGGAGAAAAAGTTTCATCATAGTCTATACTATGAATCTACTTGAATCCTTCAGCTACCAATCACCCTTTGTAGGTAGGCATAATATCATCCATGTCTGTCTTTCTCTTAAAGAGCCACTTGCTGTTGGGTAGCTTAATGTGGAGTGTGCTTAACACATTTCATAAAATATGCAGTGGAAGTAAAAATAATACGATAATAAAACTAATCACACACACCACACGCATATGTGATACATCTCACGTAGGCATAATCGTAAAATAAAACTTTTAAGAATAATGATTTACTCTAGTGGTACCTTATCGATGATGCGTAATAGGAAGGGTATCAACTAATGATGTTCCTCAAACCTCACCTCTATTCGTATCCACGCCGAGTTCCTCAAGACAAATCCAAGAGCAACAAGATTCACCTCTGATTGTTTCTAGTCATGTGTGGAGGCGATGCGATCTAAGAGCAAGAAGAAGCGAAGAAGCTTGGGAAGAAAAACCTTCTTCCTTGCTCCTTATTGTGGCCGGCGGCACCAAGAGAGGGGAGGGAGAGAGGGATTCTAGGTTTTCAAAAAAATCAAACTTTTAATTAATTAGTACTCTATTTTCTCTCCAATCTATATCATATATATATATATATATATATATATATATATATATACCTCTTTATTTGACTTTTCAAGTATTAATAGCAATTAATATATCAAATTCTCTCTTAATGATTTGGTATTTTACTAATAAACATTAATATACCAAATTTGTTGGATGACTCAAATATTAATATACCAAAACTCTCTTCCATGAATTGGTGAAATATTAATATATATTAATAAAACAAAGTCTCAGACTATTATACCTTTGGTTTATTTATTATCAAAATAACTTGATTTAAATCATACCAATTTGGTTTATGAACAAACCAAATAGGGTCTAACTCTTCCATAAGATATGTGACACATCTGCACTTCCTCTATAACAAATGTAAAATACGGTAAATAAAATAATGAGGGTTATTGGACGAATAACCATAATGGAATTTTTGAGATTTTTTAGAAATTTTTTAGGATTTAATTGGATGTCGTATGACACGTTTTGAGGGGATGTCCTATTAGGCTTAGAGAAAGTCTGTTTCAAATACCCATTATGTGGGAGTTGATTGAGGAGCTTACCTAGGGTTTGATTATTTGATGTGCGTAGGTTGTACCTATCATTATACATGGTTTATTGCATATCACTTGGATTTGTTATGTATGATTTATGTTATAACACTTTCTTTTATCTGTTTTTCAGCATAGATATTCCCTTTCATTTGGAGATTTGCTCTTTTGGGTTTTCATTGTAGGATGTATATTTTGGAGTGCTTTCATTGATTTTGTGTGTCTCAAAGATTTCTTGGGGAGTTGGTGAGACCACAGTGGAGTTCCTGGAAAGATAGGAGGAGATCTAGTGTCGTAGGATTCACTTTGGTAGCCACACGATCATGCACATAAGTCACACGGTAGTGTGATTTTCTACTCTATCCATGCACGGTAGCAACAAAGAGCCACACACTATCGTGTGACCCTCACACAGCCGTGTGACATTACAGAAGGAGGTCATGCATAGTTGTGTGACCCTCACACGATCGTGTGACAGCATTTAGACTGACTATAGCCCTAATTAGTCGTGTGAAGACACACTGCCGTGTTTCACATGGTCATGGCTAACCCCACATGACCGTGTGGTAGTGTTGACAGAGTGGAACCTTGCTGGGTCAAGTGAAGACACATGGCCATGGCAATCCCCACACGGTCGTGTGGATCTAGACTGCCATGTGGGCGGGCCATGCACTGTTGGAGTCACCTCCTATTTAAAGGACTCCTCCCTTTGACTTGGGGAGGAGGTTTTCCCCTTCAGGGTTGACCGCCGAGGGCTTTCCCGATGACTCCGGTGAGGTTTCAACGTCTCCGACACGTGATATCTCCGCGCATCATCTCCTCGAAGCTTGGGATTGGATCTTGAAGGAAGAAATCCAAAGATAAGTCTCTTTCCTTCCTCTCCTCCTCTCTTTCTTGGATTAGAATCGTTTTAGTCTTTTATCCTTTCTTTCCTCAGGTTCTTTCCTATGTTTCTTGAGTAGATTTCAAGTTCTAGAGTGAGAGAGTAATTGTATTTAATTCGGTTCATGTAAACTCTTGGATTGACCCCATTTTCCTTAGTTGATGATAATCTTATCTTTTTTCTATTTGATGAATTGTGTGTGTATGGAATAGATGAATTCTTGATTGATGTATGGATTGGTATTTACGATTCTTGATTGATGAATGAATCTTATATTTATGATATTGATGAATGGAATCTTTTGGATATGTGATACATCTTATGCGTGTGTTCTTGAATGTATGATGTCTCTTGTATGTTTACATTAGATGTTAATTAATGTAATACTTCGATAATCATATGTGTGTGTTCTTGAATGGATGATGTCTCTTGTATGCTTATATTAGATGTTAATTAATGTATTACTTCGATAATCTTATGTGTCTATTCTTGATTGTTTCAGTTATGGGGCAAAGGAAAGATAAGATTTTACATGCTATACATTATGCAACTAAAACTCTAGATGATGTCCAAGTTTAAAAAAAAAAACTATGCAACAATTGAAAAAGAACTACTTGCAGTAGTGTTTACTTTTAATAAGTTTAGAGCATATTTGATGGGATCAAAGGTTATTGTGTATATTGACCATGCAGCCATTAAATATTTGCTCAGTAAAATACACTACAAGAAATTTTGCATTCAACAACAGTGATTTACTGTTGTTAAAAGTCATTTTAACTGTTGTTAAAGGCCCTGTTGTTAAAAGGGGTGGTCTACAACAACGGTGAAAAACCGATGTTGTAAAACAATGACAACGGTATTTCACCGTTGTCGTTAAGATGTTCAACAACAGTTTGACAACAAGTTTACACTGTTGTTATTTAGTGCTATCGACAAAAGTGTAACAACAGTTTTTTACCGTTCTCATTTAGGAAAATAAAAAATGGTTTCGCAACATTTTTTCACTGTTGTCTTTTAAGGCGTTCCACAACAGTATAGTAACACATAAACTGTTGTATTTAGCTGGAATCGACAACACTGTAATTTTCATTAGTTTAAAAATGATTTAAAACATTTAAAATAGGAATCAATTCACTTAAAAAATAATGATATCCTTTTCTTAAAATATTCACAAAACATTCATTATCCTTCTTAAAAATTCAATATTGTGCTTCTTAAACTACAAGAAGACTACAAACATTCATTAAAAACTTAGCAAAATGCAGTCTCCATGTAAAGATCACAAGTCAGAATATGTACACCAGTTCACAAAATAGTTTCTCCAATAAGTTCACAAAACAAAGAAGGATTAAGTTACTCCAGTTCATCCAAAACCCAGTGGCGCGCACATCCTCTCTAGTTCATCCAACTGCTGAGTACACATCAAAAACAAAACAACCGAGTTACTAAATCATTGAATAGAATAATGCATTCAAATAAAAAACAATCCATTCAAATAGAAGAATGTTAAGAGTGCTAGTGGCATGTTAACAAAAAGAAAAGAACCAAAAAATGGCTAGGCTAGTGAAATAGAAACGAGGCAATCAATGATATCTAAATTTGTAAGGCTAGTCTGGAAACGAGACTGATGAAACAGAAACAACAGCAAGGATGAAACAGAAACAACAGCAAGGATTAAATCTATTTGGAAACGAGGCAATCAATGTAGGTGTACATAATTTAGCAGACTATCATAAGTGGAATTTACTTGATCGGGTTGAGAGTCACAAATTTTCTAAATCTATCTAGTGGAATTGGAAACATCTGTCATCCATGAAGGGCAGTGCCATCTATGAGAACATTAGACAGTACTATTCCCTGATTAGTTCACAATCAGTTGAACTCAATGTATCAACAAAACTTTACTTTGAAAAAAACAATACTCCATATACTACATCAGTAAAAATATCTCAAAGATTAGCATTTCAATTACCAACTACAATAGAACGAAAAGGTAAGAAGGAAAATTTTTTAGCATAACATTTCCTTAGTCATTGCAACAATATATTGACATCTAAATTGACAAAATATGGGACCGTTGGGAAAATGATCGATAATCACGTTAAACAACCACAATATATTGATAACTATATTGAACCAAATATAGCATTGTTATTCACCTAACCTTTTATAGCTATTAGTGTCTGATTCTACAAAGGCATGAATATCAAGGATAATCTTCAGTGATTACTAACAGCCAAAATTTAATTTTTATTTTCAAAATAAACAAGGGAAGTCAGAAAACCTGAAAGCAGGGTAGTCTTTTGATGTCATCTTCGGTCAGGTAAAGCAGTCTGAAATTTTGCAAGTAACAGAACATGATTTTAATTTGAAGATGTTATCAACATATTTGAGCAAATGCAAGAAAAAAAAATAACGTACTTTTGATTACTTTCTTCTTCAGTGAACACACACATGCTTTCTTGCATTTTGCTATAAAAACTAGAACGTTTCAGCATACTATGCATTTTTTAGCATGTTAGGCATCAGTAGATAGAAGCTACATTTAGTATTGGAACCAAACCTGATGCACTCATCCAACTGACGTTCTTGCGAGACTAGGCTTTCAACTTCTGTCTGAACGGATGAAAATATTAGGCAAAATTTGATCATCTTGTATATCAGCTAAAAATTTAACAGCAACTTACTAGAAACATGAAGATTTAAAATGGGTTTATTTGATTCTGCCAAGAAAGCAATGATGAGTCATACCTGCAGCATTGGCATATCATTTTCAACCTCTCCTGGCATTGCATCATCTAAGCCCCTGTAACGCATCTAATGAAAATTTCTTCATATTGAGATAACAAATATTTTGAGCACAGAAAATAACAAGATTCATAGAGGAAAATATAATTTACGTCCAATGAATCTTGTTTTTGAGATTCTTTTCTATCAATCCTATCCCTTCAAGCACATTAGTGATGTCATAAATCCGCCTCTTTTGCACCTACATGTAAAGTTCTAATTATGTATACAAGAAGAAGAATTATTCAAATTAGCCAACATTACTTCACCTCAAGTGTTTCTGCAGCTTTATTCAAGTCAAGTGTGCCATCTTGTGCATGTTTAAGTAGATTGATAAATCGTTTGGTCAAGAGTCCTGATAGTGAAGTTAGATGATGATGAAAAAGAATTCTCAGTGATAAAGAAAACCTGAACTTTTTTTTTATGAAAGTGAGATAAATCAATCACCTAAAGAGCTATCATAACGGCAAGTACCAACAAGAGAGAGAGCATTGCATGAAGGTGAACCTGCTGGAAACAAAATCTAGTTAATGAATTGAGACTTCCAATTGAAAAAAAAAATCATTATTACAGCTCACTGTCCAGAATACTGAGAAAAAACCGTCAACCTTTTAGCTAGTTACAGTTCTTTGTGTAGATGTGTACAATAATCTACTTATCAACTGGAAGATTAACATTGTTTTAGTATTGGAAGGATGACAATACACACCTGCATTTGGCAGAGAGTCTTTGACATCTGACTTACTGCTCTTGGATACCTTGGATCTGCTATAAGTTTTCTTGGTCATTTTAACAAGAGGATTGATCACTACTTCAGTAGAGCTAGAAGTAGTCTTCCACTCACTCAACTTAGAATCCTCGTTATCTCCTTGTTCAGGCTTTCGCTTTAACTAAGATATGGTACATCACTTCAGTTGAATTATTGGCATCAACTCATAAGGAATATTTACTCATCACGTAATGAAATTATATTGCAAGAGATTGGGTTAATGCAGCATAGAGAGAATACATTAGATGTTTATTTAAAAGAAAAAAAAAACTAGCAATTAAGTAACTACATGTCATGCTTCATGTTATCTACTTATGCAACAAAGTCAACTAACTCACTTCAACCTTGTCTTGAATCAGTAGATTCTTTTCTCATCCCTGTATTGGACAATACCAAATGCCATGGCAAGTTTTACTTTTCAAGAATATTCATGCTAAAGCATTCTAACAAAGCAAAAGTTAGGTTTTTAAGAATACCTAACTTTACTGCATAAAGAAAATATCAAAATCTAGACAACCTCAAGATCTTCCAAACATATCCATGCCTTATCAGAGAGATTTCCTTTTCTTTTATAAATCTTATCATACAAAAATTCAATCAAGATAGATAAACTCTATTAATATCTCCTAATAGTTAATAATTTTCCTTTCCCAAATATGAGCTTATTAAAACTCTTCAAAATCAGATAATTAAAATCAGGCTATAAAGACTGATAAAACTTTGACTTAATACAATAGCAAAATCACTTCCACATTTAACTTCTGAAAATCATGCACTAAGCATTAGAAATTATTTAGGGCATAATTTGCCTTTCCTAACTTAACTAGAAGTGGTTTTAGAAGGCTGCAATTTATCCAACATAAACCATGTAACATTTTAGAGTACGAAGATTTTTACCTTGAAAATAGTTCCATAAACAATCAGTTTGTGAATATTATTCATGTGATCATTCATAGTTGTCAAGTAACATAACATTCATGAAAAAGTACAAACGCTGACAAAAGTACAAAACAAATTCAATTATGATAGGTAGATCATGAGGGTGGGGTGCTTAAAGTTGGATCCATATCTCAACTGACTGACAAAAGGTATGCATATTTTCAATCTATTGACCAAACTGAGATAGAAAAAGGCAGCATAAAGAATCAAGATAATAAATTGCAAAATCATGAAAAGCCAGAAACAACTTATTTGTAATTTTAGCACCTACGGTCATATTTAAGATATTTTACTTTAAACATCTGATTGCCCATATGTTGCTAAACTTTGTACAGAAGGCAATCACTACGAGATGAGTTGTTAATGACTACACAGTATTCATGTATATGCATGTTGTTGTTAAGATTGTTTTGACTCATTTTTATGTCCAGCTTCGTATACTGTCATTGTAGATCCATGTTTGATGATTAATTAACTTAATGCTCTCAATTCAACTATATTAAGAAAGCCCATGAGCCAATTTGGAGTGCAGGTCTACAAACACATATATGACAAATATTTAGTAAAACGAGTAATAGATACTTCTACATTTCATCATGACTCAATAAGCACTCAATAAGAGCTGGTTGAGGGATCAGAGAAATTCCCTATCGGTCCTGTTTCAACCCCATACAATTTATCATAATTTTGTGAAAGATCAGGAGACACATTCACTTCGCCATTCATTGGGGAATTGAGGGAAACATTGATATTTCCTGTTGTTTTCCTTGGTAGCTTCAACCTTTACAAACTCAACCAAATTACGACTTTAGTTCTATTAAAAGTAAGACAGTGAAAAAAACTGTGCATCAAACATACTACGTAACACATCCAAAATTGGGAATACCACAGATCCTAAATATCAGGATGAATATGCAGGAACACAAGTGTAAACTGCATATCCCTCCCATCCATGCTTAACCTAGTTCTTCGACTAGTAATTTAGCGCCCGAATGCGATATCTACGACTTCCATAAAAGAAATAGAAATCACCTAAAATGGTTAAACTATCAACTCAACTCGCACAACACCAAGCAACACAGAACATCTGGAAGATTCGCAACTACCAGATCAAATCTCCCACTGTAATTGAAAAAAACCAAAGCAAGCAGCGAAGTTAGAGCTCACAGGCGTGTTAACGATCAAGGAATCAGCCACCTCGGCGCCTGATGCCTGTCCATCAGCGGCAGCAAAGCAGTGGTTATCCGCCCGCGATGACGGCCTCGGCAAGGACAACAGTAGGTGCCGGTGCTTCAGCGGCTGCGGGATCTGCCCGCACGGCTGCGCCAGGCGGTCCCCAGAAGTTCGACTGCCGAACATCGCCCGCCTACTATATAAAGATCCGAAGGGCGTAAAGGAACCTGCTCGAACCCCCCGATCTCGAGCCCAAAAGAGGTCGTCGTTATCGAGGAATAATCCTGACGGGGAAAAAAAACCCTTGTACCTGTTGGGATTCCGGGAGGAAGAGTGGATCCGGTAGCGATGGAAGACGGCAGCCGGAGAGGCGACCGGAATCGGGGGGGTCCTTTTCGGAGATCTGGGTTGCCGGATCAAGGAGGGCTTGCGCGGGGGTTGTGGGCTTGGCTTGTGGGTTAAAAGAATCGGGAGGGAGGGAAATTATAGTGTAGCGTGGAACGAGAGGGTGTGGAGGGAAGGCATGAGATCGTCTCTATTTCTTTACTCCTCTTTTATTAATTAATTAATTAATGATTTTGTTTTTACAATTTTATCGCCTCGTCCTGTGGGGCCTCATCTCACCGCACAGCCAATAATGGACGATCTCGATGAAATCTCCTGGGTAACTTCGATTATGCGTTGTTGGTCTACTCGATATTTTTTACTTAAAAGCGGCTGGCAGCCACCGCTAAACGGCTGACGGTCCGATGAGAATGAACGGACGGCCTGGATGAATCACGGGTGAAGTGCGTATCGGCGTCGCGGGAGTACATAAACTTTGAGATTCGTTTTCGTGTTTGATGTCCGGTCGGTCCGGAGATCCATTGGATCCGGTTCCCACTATAAAACGAACCGAACCGATTTGGGATTGCCTCTTATCCTTCATCTGCTTTCACAGGAGCGAAGCAAGGGAGCGAGACAGCGTGTGTGCGCCGCCGCCGCCATGGCTTGCTCCGTTCCTCCCGTCGTCGCGTCGAAGCTCACAGCACCGATGGCCTTCTTGGCGCCTGCATCTGGCTCTTCGCTGAGAGTACAAGCAATTCCGAAGGGCTTCCACGGTCTGAGGCGGAGCTTCCAACCTTGCCCTGCCCGGATGTTCTCCGCCCCAAGATCTACCCCAAGAAGCTTCGTTGTCAAGGCCTCGGACGGGGTAATTGTATACCTTGTAATCTTGGTCGCTCTGGTCGATTTTAAAAATAAACTTTCTAGGCGATAGACAATTTGTATGTCAGTATGTGTATATTGGACATTGCGTACTTCTACCTAAATACCTTTCATTTTTATACATCTTCCTCTTTCAGTTGGTTTTTCTTCGATTTTTTTTGGGTATCTATCAATTGATTAAAAATGAAATTGATGTTCTGCAGAGCTACCAGCCGCTAGTTGGGAATAAAGCACCGGACTTTGAGGCCGAAGCTGTTTTCGATCAGGAGTTCATTAATGTAGGTTCGGTTTTTAGTTTCCTCGTTGGTAGTCCCAGGAAGTAGCAAGTGATGAATGCTGTTGTAATCTTATAAATTAGGGAATCCGAAGCTACTAGAAGTTACTGATCCCATTAGTGGCATTTTTGTCACAAACTCCAAATGCTTCGCTCTATTGTGTTTGTTAATAATCATTTGGATAATACATTCGTCTGATACCATAAATGGCCCAAATTTGTTACAGAATCAAATAGAAAATGATAATAGTGATGTCTACTAACTAATTGTGGATGGTTAATCGGCTTTTATTCTGTCATTGAGTTTTATTTTTGTTATATCCATGTTGTTGAGATGTAGGTTTTCATTTAATATAATAATCCTTTTCTCTAGTCATTTATATGAAGATCTAGAGTCTAGACTGAAAACAATACCAGCAATATCAAGATTATAAGCTGGATCTCCATTCTGCAATACAAAGCCTAGATCTGTTCTGTCTAATTTCATGAAAAATCTAAAATATCTGTTCTGGAAATAATTACTTAAGAATTAAATCGGCAAAAAGTCATTAGTCTCGCATGGTTTTGCTTATTCCTAAGAAATAAAATTGTTAATTCTCTGATTTACTTAGAAAGAAATAGAGAAGGAATTTGAATCTGTATTTTTCCTTTATTTTATTTCCACTCAAATTGGGCATAGATACACAGAAATAAAGTTTAAGCATTTAATAAATACAAACAAGTGATTACTATTATTTCTTTCCGTAAATTTCCATCTAAAGTACACAAGAAGAATAGAAGAGAATGGAAATAAAATATTTTTCTCTCTTCTTTTCCTTTCAATTAAACAATTTTATTCCCAAGGCTTCCCAAATAAGAATATTTCTCTTTGATTCACAAAAACTGACTTTGAGCAATGAGCTTTGAGGATTACACTTGAAGCATCCATTACTATAAACTCGTCTCCCATCATTACATCTGTAGTCTTTGGTTTCTATTTGAGTATATCTGTCATCAACTATCTCTTTTTGCATTATATGTCAACTGTTGGCCTTTCTCATAGACTCCTTTGGCAGGTCAAACTTTCTGATTATATTGGGAATAAGTATGTGATTCTGTTTTTCTACCCACTGGACTTCACATTTGTCTGCCCTACAGGTAAGTTCAAAGTTATTTCTGAGTTGACACTTTAGATTGTGACAGGATCAATGGAGCTGAATTTCTTTCTGATGCAACAGAAATTACCGCTTTCAGCGACCGCTACTCAGAATTTGAAAAGATAAATACTGAAGTCATAGGTGTGTCAGTTGACAGTGTGGTAAGTTGTTATTAGTAATCGGTACGTCTAATATCTTAATTATCTGTGAATATTTATTCCATTCGTGCTTCTTGATTCTAGTTATTCTGTTTTGCCCAACCTGGCTTAACTCTCTATCAGCATGCTGTGACGCTTCTATATGGTTGTTCATTGACTCTGAAGAAAGACCTCTATTTAAATTTTTAGCTTTTGAGTTCTGTATTTTTGTTATGTACAATATTTTGTTCAACATTCATTAAAATTTTAGGCAACTAAAATTTCCTGGTTATGACGTACCATAGGTGAGCCTTCCGATAATCTCCATTCACCACTTTTTTTCCTTGACCCAATATTGTTATTAGCAGTTAGTTATTGCCTTACCAAAGTAGAATTCCATAGCTCGTAGTGTGCATGCTCATACCTGAGGCTTCCCAAAGACTATCCACCTTCTGTGCAAACTGCAAATGATTTGTCTCAGCATGGATGTCACGTTGTCTAATTTCCACAGGCTTCCTTTCCTTGCTGCAATCAGAACTGGTGCCTTAGTTCTGCTTATTTTTGTTTCTTTGGTTACTTAGCTCCTTAATTTTACATTACTTGTTGTGAAATATAGTTTTCCAAGATGATATTTCAATGACAGAACAAGGAAAAAAGAAACGATGAGTTTTGCTTCTGCAGTGATTATGTGAATTAGTATTATGCTATGGTTAAATTTGTATTTAACCTTATGTTATATTTTCCTTTCCAGTTCTCCCATCTCGCATGGGTTCAAACAGACAGGAAGTCAGGTGGGCTCGGAGATTTGAAATACCCACTGGTATCTGACATCACTAAATCAATTTCCAAGACCTTTGGAGTTCTTATCCCAGATCAGGTAGATTGTTTCTAGCGCCTAATCAAATTGTTAATTACTTTAGTTGATTTAGCAGGTCAAATCATATAATTATCAACAGTATTATGCCGACCCTTAATCAGAATGTATTACATCATATTGATCTGAACTTTGCCTGGAAATTCTTTTATATGTGTTTTGCTAGGGTATTGCATTGCGTGGATTATTCATCATAGACAAGGAAGGAGTGATTCAGCATGCTACCATCAATAACCTTGCCATTGGACGTAGCGTCGATGAAACCTTGCGAACTCTGCAGGTAATGCTTGATAAGAGCACTTGCAATCTCAAACTAGCTATTGCAGTCGATCTACACTTCATTGTAGTGTCAAAGTTTCATTGGTATCTATAATTCTTACTATGCTGAAAATATTATTCAAGTTTACTTTAGGACGCTTTTTCTAGTTTTGATGGTCTAGATCGATCATTGTTATTTCTGTCCTGCAGGCATTGCAGTATGTTCAAGAGAACCCAGACGAGGTTTGCCCTGCAGGATGGAAACCTGGAGAGAAATCAATGAAGCCCGATCCCAAACTTAGCAAGGAATATTTCGCAGCTGTTTAGGGACAATTGGAATGTTACAGTTGAACCAAGTAATTCTGTAGTCTCAAAGATTTGATTTACCGTGCATTTTTTGCATTTGGCTCATTATCGTAATCAGTAGGATTCATAATAAACGCTGGAAGTTTTGCCCCTCGTAATTCTACTGCAAGCAAAGTTTAACAGTTTGCTCTACTCCCGTTGTTTTATCCTTTGGTCAAGTACATGCAAAAAAATTGTTTTAGTTCAAGATTTTATCTTTCCTTTTATAAATGCGGCAGTTCTGTAAACAGAGGTGGAAATGGAGGTGGATTTATCACCTTCGAAATTAGGGTTTAGAGACACAGAAATTTGCTTTCAGCAGAACATCAGCGTTAACATGCTAAGGATTAAACTCAGCAAAAAAAATTGAGGATGTCATAATTGCAGGGAATTACTGAAAAAAAAAAAAACCAGAGCCCTGTTTTGTCATTTGTGTGACAGCAAGAAAACAAAACGTATATGTTACTTGATGCTGTAGTTTTCTAAATCATTTAATAAGCAATTATATAGATGGCTTTACTTGACAAAAATATAAGCCTTTCCTTTCCTTGCAGACTAGTAAAGACAGACGTTTTTAACTTTTAAAGCTAGAACCAAGATACACAGCGAAGTGCAAGCCAGTAAATAAACGCATTCCATTCCTGGGCTCTGTATCAGTGGATGCTAATGCAAAAGGCATTCACCCACATGCCATAATTACTGGTGCAGTAAAACCTTCCACATTTGGCCCACTCAATAAAGCCACCCCCATCAAATCCTCCCTCACTATTCTTCTTCAAACATCAACATTCCTTTTCCATGTCTCAAGATGGTACCACTCTTCTCTTTCCAGACCTTATTTCCATCACCACATCACTCTGAACTCTGCACACAATACCTGTAAAATAAAGCAAAGAACCACAGCACACAGGCTCTGCACGCTGCTGCAACCCGCTGAGACGATGAGGCTGACAAAGCTTGATCAAGAAAGGTAACAAATGAGACAATTAATTCCCTTAATTACCATAAGATGCAGCCTTTAATTATTCTCTGTCCATATTTACAAAGCAAGATAAAACAAAAAAACAAACATGAAGATCTGAAATCCTACTAAATCTTCAAGTCAATATTAGGAACTCTCTTCCCTCTCCCATTTTTCTTCTCCTACTGTTTTGTGTGACAGCAAGAAAACAAAACAGGTAAGTTATCAGTCGCTTTTGCCACTGTGACAGTTCGCAGAGGAGAGAGAGAGGTGGAGTTATCTTCGTCTCAATAGGTCCAATCCTGAGGCAGGCCATGCTCTATGGGAGGTCGGAGGCGTTTAGCTCGCTCCTTCTCTCGCCCATTCCTTGTCCCCTGTTTCTTCTCGCTTTGTTCTCTGCAACCTGTCACATCTGGAGATCAAAAGAGTGCTTCGGTCATTAAAGATAGAATCTCGAGAACTGCGACCGGAATACTCCAAAGCCATTAAAAAATATAAGTAAACACACAGAGGAGATGTTGATTTAAAATTCAAAGCTAGAACGGGAAGACGCACGGTAAAAATTTGAAACTTTATATGTTTACCGGATGTATAAAAAAGTTAGAGAGAAGGTGGGTTTTTTTAACGCTTCTTTTACTACCTTGGGCTGCGTTAGCCTTCTCTACTTTGACCCGCGGAATGAACACGCCGGTGCCGGCGCTCTCCCTCGCCGGACCGGCTGTCGGAATCGAAGCGAAGTGGTCGCGGACTGCCGGGGCCGGACGATGCATGATCCCGGCCTTACTGGCTCCGAATGGCGTCTGCAAATGGTCCGGATCTTGACAGAGGACTGAACAATGTCTTGGAAACGGAGAAGGAAACCGGTCGGAAACCACTGGTGTTTGAACCGATCGAAGGCTACCGGATGCGCCGCCCCCGCTCTCGATGCTTGCGGCCATGAGTCCGTCTCGAACCGCGCCGAACCTGACGGCGTTGTTGACCGATCCAACCGGCGGCAAGCCGAACACCTGCGATGCAAGGCAAAGTTTGAGGTAAGCAACGAGGAGTTATCCAAGTAGAGGGAGAGAGAGAAATAGGGGGAAAAGGAAGCGGACAAAGTAATGCGGCGATGGAGAAAAGAGTGACGGCGAAGAAACGGCGGGGTGGTGGAAGAGGCCGAGAGAGGCGAGCTCGCGAGCGAGGGTGTTGAGGTAGGCGAGGCGGGGGAAGCATTCGCGGCCGCCGGAAGGAGCGGGGCAGGTGAAGTCGTAAGGGTGTCTGGCGCCGACGTCTTTGAGGATGTTGGCCGGAAGCCACCGCTCGCCGTCTTCCAACTCCGGTGAGAAGTCCGCCATTGCAAGAGACAGGAGGAGAGGGGGCGCGGAGTGAGGATAAATACAGCGGCATAAAAGGGCCAGGGAGGGGCAGAGACGTAATTCGAGAGAACGGCATGTCCGATAGATAAACAAATTAAACGAGGATTGGGGGAGGAGGATCACGAGCGAGAAGGCGAATCTCCACCGTAGGATTCAGATTGGGAGTACGTGGACGGCGAAGACGAGGATATTGAGTGCGGAGGAGTGGGATTGTGGTGGGCTCAGGAGAGCGGCGTGGATGGAGGGCGGCGACGGAGGGAGCTGCGTGGGGGCGACACGTGGAGAAATGAGGAACTAACGCCGCCGGATTCGAAGGGGAGCGGAGGAACGCATTAGGTGAGGGAGGGAGTGGACTCTCCCTTGCTAGTTGCTCCTGCGGCTGAGAAATCACGTGACGAAGTGGGCCCGTGGAGTTCGGGCCCCACGACTCCCTTGACTTACAGCGACGGTTGCGGGTCCCTCGCTTTCAGGCCTAAATAAATCGAGTAACAGAAAGGCCCATAAATTTGATAAGACTTTTAAATAAAAAAAAAACATTGACCGAATTTGAATAGAAACATTCCTGGTAGGGGGGGACCCACTCCACTTCTCCATTGATGTCTGTGAGTCTATATAGAATGGAAGGTGTCTGAAGTGGCTCTATTGCTTCACGTACTAGTGTAAGACCATGCTATAGATTCATGGCAGCTCGAGTGTGAAGCCATCCAGACCAATAAATTATTTGTGAATCTATATGCGATATTATATAATATTTAATAATAATAATAATAATAATAATAGAGTAAACAAATTCAATGAATGAGAGCATGATTGACTATCTAGGATGGTTGATCTGATCATATAAAAATTTCCTATCGATTATCAGGATAACACAGAGGGTGACTTAGAATTCCAACATCCCTTAGTTGGGGTTATCATTTAAAGAAAAAATTCCTACAAATGTATCATAATTGAGAATCGATACGTGAATATCTGAGAGACAACTGAACACCCATACCGCTGTACATAGCCCTGGGAGAAATAAATTCAATAAATGAGAACCTTTAAAAAGAGGTTTAAAGAGGCAATTGTTGAAGTTTTAAATGGTGGCAAAAAACTAAAAAGAAAAAACTTAGAGTACAGACGTCACCAATTATTAAGGAAATAAAGAGATGCTTAGTAGGTAGATTTAGGAGACCGAAATGAGAATAAAATTTATTTCATTCTCATTCTGATGTTTAGTAGACGGAAATCAGAATTAAAATATAAGTTTTATATCTCTAATTTTAAAACTCACACCCGATAGGTTATCGTTAAACTGAATCCCCCTCAATTAAATTCATTATCATTACAATTACTAAATATATATCAACGTACGTTTTCTAAAAAAAATAATATTTGATTTATACTTTTCACTTTTATTTTCTAAAAAATAAATAGTATTTTAAAAAAATAAAGAATGTTTAATAGTCATTTTCTATATTTTAAAAAATATATATTTTTTTAAAAAATAATAATAATAACAGAAATAATCAAACACCCTAAACGATCTATCAGAAACAAAACAAAGGCACCCTCATCCTTGGTTCAAGAGGGAAGAGCACGAAAAAGTGAGATTAATTGATGAGCAAATTGAAAACTAATTCGTAATTACTTTTACCCCACGAAAAAAAAACCTACCAAGATATTTGATTCTATATTTGATTTTCAAAATCTTTAAAGTTGGAGAATATATTATAAGAAGGTACTTTGTTTATGAAGTCCTAAAGGAAGTCGTGGTTCCAAGTCTTCATCCCGAAGGGAAGGACACAATCTACTTCTTCATCGTCCAAAACTGTGCTTCAGAGAAGATTGACTCCCACCAAGACTCATCTTTCCAAATTCCAGCATTTGCCAATTAACTGACGCTGAATCCACCGCAGACGGGACCTCAAAACACGATGCAGCTCTTCTGTGTCGTCCACAAGTCATTCTCAGCCTCTCTTCTTCATTCTTCAGGGATTGATGAAGACCTGTAAAAATTCGGAAGGTTAATTGAATCAGACAAGGGAATTGTGCAGAAGATTGCTGATAAGATTCCTCCTACAAAGATAAAATACAACTGGAGCACGACATGTATTTATTATGAGGAACAAAATTTCATCAATTTATATCAAAGACAGCAACCCCTACTTAGATTTTTCTTTTCTTTTGTATTGGTAAGTTGTATGGATGCCCAAATAATCAACCAAATGAGATAAGAAAGGCAGTAGTTATTCACAATACCTTCCTTGATGAGTTTCTCTTCCCGAAGACTAGAAATCTGCTGCCTAAGTTTCTTGTTTTCAACGGATAAATCAAGACGGTACTGAAACAGAGAAGCAACTCTAGATGCGAAATCTGCTCCCAGATTCTACAGAATTTTTGCAGTGGTCAAACACAGAGTACAGATTTCATCAAGGAAGTATATTACCACAGTGACGTGATTACCTGAAGCAAATCAATGTTCCTTTCAAGTTCAGCAATATATTGAAGTTTGCGCACCCTAGATCGTTGACCTGAATGCCTGAAGAAACACTCAGATGAAACAACAGGAAATTTAGGAAAGAATGTCAGAGGGTGGTAGGATAATAAATATATAGCAGTTGAACAACAAAGTAGCGCTTTAAATTTGCGAAAAAAATAATAGTACAATGACTACAATAGAGATAGGCATATTTTAAATTCATTAATTATTGTTTAGGACATAGCTCTAATTCACACACAGACAGACATAGCTCTAATTTTACATCATTTAAAAGTGGATATTTGAAATTATGTTAAATTGTTGTTTCTGAAATAGACAGCAGAAATTATATATATATATGTATATATATAGAGTAGTTTTAGCTTGCACATCCACCGTGCATACCCGCGTGGGCTACCCTCATATGCTCCGGGCGCCCGGAATTGTTTGCATATGAGGGTCGCCCACGGCGGGTGTGCAGGGTTGGATGTGCAAAATAACAGAACTGTATGTGTGTGTGTGTATATATATATATAAACTAAAAGAATTAAGAATATCTCTGTAGTATGAGTCAATATTACCGGATATTACAACGCCAGTTGTGAAACTTGATTTTAGTGTCAAACATTTCATTCACGTGTGCATGAACAAAAAACCTTAGTCCTCTAGAATGACATGCGCCAGATCAGTACATGATAATTCAATCTCCAATGACAAAAATAGCAACCTTGCTAGCGTGGCTAGATGTTACTTCAAACAATATTTACTTCATAGACTGAAAAGAAACTCACTGCCAGCTCACAAAAGGTTATTTGTAGATTAATCAAAAATGATAGTATCATACTTTTGAAACCGGACATGGCCATCTCTACCTGTATAGACTAGAAACAAAACACTGTTTCTTTGACAACTGGAAGGTCTATAGGTACTTACATCGACCCAAAATTCAGATGCATACAAGATATAGTAGTCCTCCCCAAACTCAAGTAAAATTTAGAAGAAACTTAAGTGTCTGCACTATAGCATAATTTATGAATGAAATTGTACCTAGATATGGATCATCAGACTGGGAACTAGTTCATCACACTTCATCTTTAAATGATACCTCAACATAGATTTCAGTCGGGTTTATAATATCAATCAAAACCATATGATACAAGCAGTTTTGCATGATAAAGCAGTAAAAGAACGGGTTTTTTTTTTTTAGTTTCATTCTCAGTATGGATCGTAGGGTATGAGATCTGTAGTGGTCCAACAAATCACCAAGATTAGCATCAGACCAGTATTTGGTTGTTCATAAACTCTAGTCAAAATCATGACCCAATTATCATAGAAAGCATCATCGGTTCACTGAAATATATGAGATTCTGATGTAAATCTAGAGTATGTAAGAGAATGGGGTTCTTTTAAATACTACAAAATAGCAGCAGATTACATAAGCATCTGATGTGAATGGTTGACGCAATTGATTCTCATTGCAGAAGAAGGGATTGAATAGCTAGATGATTAAGTACCACAAATATCCAGATAGGAGGAATAAGCTTAAACATGTAAAACAACATTTTTTTTTTTTTTTTTGCGAAGAATCTAAAATTCTACCAAGACGTAAAACAAATCAGCACCGCTTCAATTACAAAGACTATGAGCTCCAAGCATCAAACGGTGACAGGGAAATCTGTGATATTTAAGTTTG
>JBBPFQ010000044.1:0-13901 GCA_037974815.1 Kaempferia elegans
AAGTAGATAATAAACAAACTTCAATTTGACTCCACAAATATGAAGGCAGGAATGATCACAAGACAATTATATAAAAACATTTGAGGACAAATTGCATCCTTAGTTGCTTCACAATTCATGCTTTCATGGAGCATAGCATATAAAAGAACTGACGTTTCAATGGAGCATGGCATATAGAAGAAGGGACCACCTGAAGTAGTCTGTGTTAGTGCATTCAAGAAAGACAGACCTACAGGAGAAATTTGAAGGCCTTACAAATAAACTTTGAACTGGTTCCTGGTATGTGTCAAGACCTATGGATTGTGTGCAACAATCTAGCCTTTTCACATTATCCTTAGAGAATTCCACTTCATTTCCAATCAAAATAATCAAATCTTGATATTAGTAATTAAAACTAACTTGTCAAACAATCTATTTGAACATACCAGCCCATAGAACAGTTGCATTATTTCCTTCAAAGCAATTCTCCCCTGCTACATCTCTGCACGATACAGTAAGGCTCATTCTAATCTTTTCTTTTGTATTATTCTGAATAATGACTTCCATGCGAGTCATCTCATGAGCTGATATGGAATCTTTAGCTTTTCCAATGAACTCAGGAGTCTGACCAGTGGAATTCTCTGCCATACTGGATTCTTCAGAGGAGCCAATGTTTTTTGATGGAGTTCCAATTTCAGCCAACCTGAATCCAAAGGTTAAAGGATCAGGGAGTAATATGTCCATCACTGATGCTTGCAGTGCTGCTTGAGTAGCATCTTTGATGTTCAACTCTCCAGAACTATTTCTTCCAGAGTGCCATCTCACTTTTATTTTGGATATCAAATTGTTGATGGAAGCATTCAACTCAGCCTTTGCATTCCTTTCTGCTACTGCATTTCCTAGTACATTATTGACTTGAGTATCTTTTGAAAAGAAAGAAACATCAAGGACAGGCAATTTAAAGTTCTCCAAAGGAATCAACACCCTTGCAGAATAGTCACGATCAATTCTGGTTTTCCGGTAACCAAAGTCGATGTCTGCATTGTTGAAAATTGACATGCCATACTCACTCGGATGACTCTCCAACTGCACAGACACATTGACCTCAAAAACTACATCTGTAGGATTAGACAGTTCTAGTTCAAGAAGTCGCAGCCCCCAACTGCCTCGATAAGGATCAATCCTTACCAAAGAATTCCCTTCTTCAGTTATATCTTTCTCGCTATTAATTCTTTTAGGAAGTGCCCCACCTATACGTGCAGGAAACTCCATTGAAAGCAGGCGTGCCCTTATAAAGCGCAAGCCTTGCAGAACAGACACATTTAAAGGGACAACTAATCGCCTGCCTGGTGGAACAGTATGGCCATCGCTGTTTAATTCATCAGAATTTGTTAATGGGCCTAAAATATAAAGAAAGAAGAGGTTAGCAAACAGTATATCAGTTGATGATTAACAGAATTAGCAGGAAAAGTTGTTGATATCTGTTCTGCTAACTAAAACAATTAGGTATGTATTATGCTCAAGACAATACCCACATGGACATTTTCCAAAAAAAAAATGCTCAGACGGACATGTACATGCATCAATAATTATGTTAAGGACAATACCTATTTCGTACTGTATTGAGTAGAGATCTGCACCACTCAGTATACCCAACCTATACTATTATCGGTACGCATGCATTAGGTGAAGTAGAGAACTATTTGCACAATAACTTTCCTTTCCCAGTTGTAACTGCACTGAGAGGCCTGATATGATAACTCTAATTTAGACATTAACACAAATGTCAATGAGATCGCTTGATTATTAATTTTGTGGGGAAAAAACTATGCAGCTAGAGGCAGCATAATTAAGCACCAGATCTCATGACATAACAATTTGGAAAGCACTAAAGCAGGTCTTAAAATGTCAAAAGCGAAACTGAGTGAAAAGAGTTTATTGACAAGATCTTAGGATCCAATCAAGTATTCTTTCTGAGGTCATCAGGATCAACATCCTACCTAGGAATGGAAAAAAGTTTCATAAGTTTGGACCATAGGTTTGGAATGGAACAGTGTAAAAATCTTACAATTTAGTCAAAATATGTTACTACTATATTTAATATTTTTATGATTTTAAGCATAAATATGCAAATGTTAACCTAGGATTCAGGTAACTATAACTGAGCTAATTGAATCCAGAAAACAGCTAAAATTATACAAGAAATCTTAAAATACCTTCCTAGAGCTTCAAAATTTGAGCGGAGTCAAGAAATGCAAATCAAATTCAAAGTGTTATATATAAGAATTTCATGATGGATAGAAGTGGAGTAATTCTGACAAGCATATGGTCACTTGCTTACCAGAATAATAAACAACCAACAAAGGGCTGCTTCCTTCTTTAGATACTCTTCGTGTATTTGCAGAAGAGCTCTTGCTAGCATCTAAATCAGTATCAGATAAATTTAATTGCCATGCTTTTAGGGTCACCGGAATAGTCACTTCACCACCAGGTTTCAAAGGAAGAGCTGACAGCAAAACATCATGTGCAATTGAACTAACAGAATCCTGGTTCTTCCCTGATAATGCAAGGTGTGCTTGTTCAATTGGCACAGTCCCTGCATTTGTTAGACTTATCCAAATATCGCGAATTTCACCTTCATACAATATTGTAGAACCATTTCCTCCTACCATTCGGGAAACTAGCAGGGGTAGAGGTGGCACCACAGAAATGTTTGGAAAGGACACATTCCTTGGCTTGGTAGATCCACAACATCTGAAAGGGTCTAAAAGAACAAGACCTTGTGATGCTCCAAGAAGCAAGTTATCAACATCCCTAAATAGATGCTCCGTGATGACACCAAAACAATGGACAATGCATCCAGGTATTGAAACTGCTCCGACTTTCGTTGGAATGCCAGATAACGATATCACCTTGGAAGTATTTGAAGGCAGATTTACACTTACAGGAAAAGCATCAAAGTTGTTAGAATGAGCTGAGAGATAGATACTTTCGACAATAAGATCAAAGCTACAAGGATTTGCCAATTCTACTAAAACATGAACTGGTTCTCCCACAATCCAAGTTAGCTCCTGTTTAACAGAATCAGAGGAACTTCCCTTGCTGAAAGGTGTGTAGATAAATGGTCCAGAGGGTACTGAGCCAGTCCACCACTCCTTTTGAGAATTACGTTTTATGATATCTGTCTGAGAAGGATGGAGAGGAAATGAGTGCAGCCTGGAAAGAATCAGACCTCTTGCTGTAAGTAGAGAAATTACTATAATATTATCTACATGGTATTATTGTATCATTGACACAAGTTCACCAAATAATAAGCTTGCAGTGCAGCATTGGACAAAACTTCAAAAGACGAATGCTATACATTCACAGTTAATGGTTAAAGAACAACCAGATGGAACAAAAAGTATAAAATAATTCTCACCTTGGCCAGAGGTTCACATCATATAAATATATATAAAAAAGACGTATATCTAACATCTATTCCCAATCGATGCTACAAAGACTTGAGTATAGAAATAGGTAAACATGTTGGTTCTAGTTTACCTGCATATTATTTTCTGAAGCTTGTGGTAAATGAACATGTTGGTGTCTAACTTAGAATGGCAGTTGGGGCATAGAGAGACCAACAAGTACAGGGTAAATGAAAACTCTGAATATCAGAGGCTCAAATTATAGTTTTCAAAATCAAAATATTATATTCCATTTTCAAATGGGATCCAACAATTTAGTGCTAGATAGAACAATCTCAACTAAGTTGATGCAGCACAATAGCTACAGGAGAAGCAGGAAAAGATACGGATGAGAGGAGCTCTAAAATAAACAAATTTCATAACCAAAAACATGAGCTGGCTGAGTACTCCATAAACTTGAATATTGGTAAGCATATACAATGCATTTGTTATCCTTGTTTAAATTACTCATCATAATCATCACACCATGTTTGTCCAAATTATTTGGGGTTACCCTGTTTTTCCAAACTATTTGGGTTTGGCTACATGAATCTTATCCCTCCATTGAGCTCTATGCTTTGGTATTTAAATTACTAAATGAACTAAATTCAAACTCCATATTCTCCCAGATTGATGGACAGAGCTCAACTCTGCCATCAAACTAAAGTGGGTATGAAGAGCATGGTAACTGTCAGATGGCTTGTGTATTAGCCTTCCTGACTAATTCCAGTATGAATTCTTTGAAAGAATTGTTTATAGTGCTCAGGGGGATTCAAGCAAGCTGCAAATATCTGGAACAGGACTAGTTGTCTCACATAAAAGGATTAAGAAAGATAAGAATATGGGCACCTATATTTTACACATTGGTTTTCTAGTGGAAATTATTATGTTTATTTTATTAGATTCATTGCTCAAATTTAACTATTTGCATAATGATACAAATTTCTTGATGTCTTATCTGTTTCAGAATTGTCAAAAGGGACTAGTAAGAGGTAGGACACAAAGGCTAGTAATATTTTTTTGATCATCAAGTATATTACTGTTACCTTTGTTGGACCATCCAACTAAAGGTCTAAATTTGTTCAACTTTTCTACAAGATTTTAAGTTGATTGGGCTGCCAATTATCCATGTGGATGCTGGACGACTCATTGTGGGAGTAAAAATCAGTCCCTACAACAGTCTTAGAAGTTTTCTGTATCCTCATGTTTCATTCAGTTGCTTAAACATTTGGTTCCTGCATGTTGAGATTTTAAGAATGTGTCTAACTGTGCAATGATCCATCAGAAAAGGCCTAAGGTTACTTGGGTCTCCTGCATGGGAACTATAAACTGAATGGCTTTGTTACCATTTAGAATTATGTCCTTTCCATAAAAGTTGTTGCTAAAAAGGAATCTAATTTGGGTAAACTTCCTAAACAAGGTCCATAATGCAAGTATGTGCACTGGATAACCTATATACTTGGCATTAAATGGTTGATTGGATTGTGAGTTTGCCTACACTGGTCATAGTTATTAAGAATATTAGCACAGCATTAGATGGAAAAGGTTCTCATAGTGGATGAGGACAAGGTTACTGATGTTTGCTCAAACTGTGTAAAATAGGTTATCATGTCTGAGCATTCTGGACAAATAAATTAACGGGTGATGATATAAGTTGATTCTAGCAGCTGTTATGCATTTTGTCAGTGACTCAGATCCACACAGCGGCAAAGATAATATTTACTTCATTAAGAAAAGATGTTTTGAACCAATACCCATTTGGATGTATCCTACCTTTTACTAATCAGTTACTATGAGAAACAAACCATGAACAGTGAGGCAAAAAAACTCACCTAATAAAAGGAAGGGCAGGATCAGCACAGCGTGTGCCTGATGGAAGCCTTTCTGCAGAATTTGCAAGCGAGCTTGCAAGGCCACTCTGACCAGCAGGCGTAATGAGTGGGTAAAATGATCTAAGTAGACGAGCTGCAGCACTCCATGCAGCAAGAGGATCCCCAGCACGTACAGAGGACATCAGTATCTCTCTCAAAACAACCATCTGTATGCTGCTCCATTGAGACTCAAATAAAGAGACTAATTGAGGGTGCACTTTTCCCCCATCAGAATGACTTGCTCCCAGTTCCTTATGCAAAAAAAAAAAAAACAAAAAAAAAAGATATATTAAAATTGCAGAAGAATCTAAGGGAATGTTAGTCTAGAAACCCCACCAAAACTCAGACCGATATGAAAAAAACATTCAGCTTTCAGAGTGGCTCAACTTCATTATCTCAATATAGATTGGTAATTCCAAAATTAAAGAACATTATAATCTCTATACTTTTTCCCATTTTTCTTGGTTAGACACCATTAAATATTCTGTAATAATATTATCCCATGGTATTTCCCATGGTAACAATTATGGGGAGAACAAATGCAGTGAGATCTAAGAAGATTGAAAAAGGAAAAAATGAAATTCAGGTAACAATAAAAGTTTAGAAAAGGCAAAAATATATATATATATATATTCATTGCGTCCAGCATTATGTCCTGGATCATTAGATAAATAAACAACGATGAAGCGAGAAACAAAGAATATCACTTATGTGTGGACAGAAGATCTTTTTTCTAAAATGGAATAGATTGCCTATTTTGTTTCTTTTTAACACATCTATTATTTTTATTTAATTTTACACATACTGCACAAAAAAAATTAAAATTTTTGAAAAGAAAAAGAAAGACATCTTTCAAACTTTTGTATTCTATGTCAATATGTAATAGGATTTTCTTACAAAAAAACTTATTATCATATGAACTAGATCTAGACCTAGTAAAACACTTTGCTCATTGAAAGGTCAACATGAGTAAATAAGCTGATCCAAATTCATTTTTGCAATTATTGAATACTGATATTTAAAAATTAAAGCAACTGATTACTATAATGCGGTTAATTGAACTTACTCTACTTTGCTTAAGAATATAGCCAATTCATATATCGGGACACTCTTCAGTTAGGTCAAATGAACAAGAAATAGTGATATGTTCTCACATTGACTGACCATATAAAAGTTCCTAAACTAGTTTTGTTATAACCTCGTGATAAAGATTTTAGAATCTAGATTCTACCAGCTATTCAAGCTCCTATTTTGCATAAGATTCTCAAAACCTCACATAATATTGAGACATGACAACAACAAAAATTAACTGAGCAGTGGATTAACACACAAGACTTAATGATTGAACTTTAGAGATTCACTGAACTAAAACATGAAGTCTAGAATCTAGACTGTTTCAAAACCTTTAGTATAAATTGCCTCAGGAAATCTGTATTAAAGCTAAAGATTACCTATGTTTCTTTCAACTAAAATAAAAACTTAAAATGCTAAAAGACAAACATATTTACCAAAAATTGCATGAAACGGCAATCTAGCATGGCAAATAAGCAAGAGAAACAATCAAAGAAGAGAAAGGGAAATTTGTCCCATTAGTTATTCAAAAAGCAATGACAATATCCTACTATCTTTTGGTAAATTTATTGTACTTATGAGACTCGTAAAGTGAAAGAACTTTGACAAGTTTATCTATCAGCAGAAATGCTTGGTGCCATGGTTCAAAACTCATTCCGTGAATATCGCATGAGTGAATCATTTTTTTCACCTCCTGACCAACATGAGAAACTACATGAAACCTCACAACAAGGATTTGGGATCTATGAGTGATGCAAGAGCTTCTGCAACATTTGCAGTCAACATTTGGCAATTCCATGAGCGCCAATGAGTTATGCAAGAGAAGGAAGCAAATTTTGGCATCCAAATGACTTCTATGACATCAGCGATCAACGCCTACTAATTCTGCAAGTTACAAAAACTTCCACAAGCAATCGCGGCAACAGCTAGGGTTTCGACAAGGAAAGTCAATTTGTTCGTCCTTATTTCTACTTCTTCTCCAATTCCTTTTCCTCGATGCCTCCGGCACCCCATGTCAGCATGCCCAGCACAACCTGACACTATCATTCTGATAAGAGAATAAAATATGGGCTAAATTTTATACCTTGGTCTATGACTCTGTATAACATCAATAACTTGAATTCCATGGATCATTTATCTCAATAAGAAGAGAGGGCGCTCAATGTGTACGTAATCCACATTCATGCTTTTATATTATATAAAAATATGAACAGATTTTCAACACAAAACCAATTTTGAATTCCTAGAAGAGTATATCATGGCTTCACACATAGGAACAGAATTCGATAAATAAAAAAACAAATCAATAAGTGAGGATTTCAACCTGAGATGTATAATCTAAGAATTCTGCATGTTGTAGAAAAATTACCTGGGATGCTGGACTTATTTTTTGGCTCTTCCTTCTGCTTTGGACACGGTAAGCATTTGAAGTCATAGTTAAAACTTGCATAGCACTTATAGCAGCACATGAATTATCTTGCTGCAAGTATAATTGAGCTACTTGTCGGGAGAAGAAGGCTGCTTTGCGTTGATAACCAAGTGTACCAAATAATCTTGCTATTTCAACATACAAAATTAAGCGATCATTTGCATCAATTAGAGATTTTGCACCATCAGCAGCACCCATTAACAACTCTACAACCTCCTTAGCAAGTTCACGCCTAACATATTAACATCAATTGAAGCAACATAAGTATTTTAACTCCAAACTGGTTAGTGGGATCTCCAGAAACAAATCAACAATCAAAATCAGATAAGTACAAACTACAGGAAAGAAAATAATTCTACCTTCAAAAAAAAATGAGAATATTTTCCATAAATGAGTAGAACTCATGTTCATAGGAAAAGAGAAAAAAAAAAAACTAACAAGTGAAATGGTTTTCAACTCCCCATGATATTTCAGTTGCACAAATAATTTGATAGACGAGACGACTTGACAGCAAGTTGTAGAAAGGTTATGAGTTAGGCAATGTCAATACACAAAAAACCCCAGTGACGAACTCAGATGCCTTAATTTTTCTTCATGAAGTTGTCTTAAGAAGATATAGACTTGAGAGGAATCTTCTTTTAGAGGAATGATAGATAATTTAGCATGGCATGTAATAGAATATGTCAGCACGAATTAACCATAAATTTTAGATCGTAGATAAATCAGCTTGGCTAGTTATTTTCAACTTTAGTAGTTGAGTAAGGGAAATCATTGAAGTCTGCCTCGTATTCATGATTTGTGCTATGGCACGTCGCACGTGTATCTAGATGATTCGATGTGTCATCGAGTTTTGTTATTTTGAGATATTGGAGTATATCATTAGCGTAGATGATGTGTGTGATATCTAATGAATAAGATATAACCCAAAATTTTCTTGTTTCATATTTTTTTCACAAGTTCATATCATATCAAGTGGAATGTGAACTTCTTTAATTCTACTCTTCTATGCCACTATATTACTGCTACAGTATGCAGCTACTACTAATTGTCAATTTAGTACTGTTTGTCTGTTTTGTCCACCCCTTCTCTCTTCATCACTGCCCCTCTTTTCACCATCGCCACTTTTGTCTCTTAATAGTTGATAGTTTTCACCTTCTCACACACTCTCCTTTCTGTTTTCTCATATCAGAATATTCATACTTTTTTCCCGTGATCTTACTAAAATAGCTAGAGTGAGACGGAGACCAAATCAAGCTCTGGTTAGCATGATTAAAAAAATGATTTAAGAGATCTGATTATTAGTAGTGATATAGACTTGCATTTTCATCCAATGCAAGAATAAAGTTCATGCAGCTAACCAGAAATAGTTATGAAGAAAACAGCATCTAAATATGGACTGGTCAAGCTATAATTTTTGTGAGTAATTTTAAATTGCATAAGTTAACTAACACAAATTGTCATACATGTTATATGTTTGACATAAATATGCTTTTAATAAGGGCCACACACATAGTGTATGAGTTGACCTCACACGGATTGTATAAACACATTCACATCTAAACCAATTTAATTATAGATGTAGTGAGCCTGATGGGAAAAAACATCTTCTATTGTCAAAATCTAATATTGTGTTTTGGTCAAAATTACAAAGAATTTTTAAATGCCAAAAATGAAGGTGTTTTATATGACAAACAATTGTTATACAAGAATGAAGAAATAGAGATGCAGAGAAAAATTCAATCCCAAGCACATGCAGCAGTTGAAAGCATAAGTGAGCCTTCATATTCATTCAAATAAAAATTAAAACAGTTTCTATGCTATGAAGCAAACAGTATCTAGATGAATTTTAGGCAGCTACCAAAAGACCAATTATAGGTAACCAGTAAAATGAGCAAAGATAATGCAGTAAACAGACTTACCGGCAAAGGTACCTAGCTAGCTTCAGTGTAGCTTCTAGTTCAAAGCTAACTGTTGAGACCCTACAGAGATAATGATATGATTTGTGTTAGCAGAGAGATCACAAGAATTGGTTGGTTCACTATAACATATAAACAAGCATATCTAATATGCCTAACAAAATCTAGTAAAAAGAGAAAATCATTTTAAAGTGACTGTGTTGATGAACTAAAACTATTATAAACCTAAGAAGAAATTTGTGAAGTGATTGTTCAAAATGTTAACAGTCCGCAGATTTGATGAGTTCAACAGTTTCTGGCATGTAGATAAGGCTAGATAAAATATTTATATTCATAGTCAAACTGTTGATACAAGAGAACTAATGCATTGTGGCATTAATCCCAACTGTGGAATGCATGTATCCACATAAATGACTATTTGAATAAAATTAATGAATTATTAAAAAAACAATGTGTATTGAATGCTTAATTGCTTATTCACAGAAAAAATTTTGTTGAGACAAAGTTGTACCTTTTGTTGAATAAACACAAAACTTACTCAAACATAGTAATAGTATTGGGTTGTACCATTGCCTATTATTATTGCTAAAATAAGCAAGCCTATTATATTTTTCTGGTAATTTTCCTTAATACAGCTTTCAATAAAGAAATTACAAAGAACTTTCTAGTGAATATAATCTTAGGAAGATTAATTTCATTTAGAATTTTTTTAAAATGATTCATATAACATTTAGCTGACTAATCAGAAGTCCAAACATTCAGCAGCAATATTAGATGCTGAAGGAAACAAAAGACTACAGATAACTAATTTTATATACCGTTGTGCATTATCTTGTAGATAAGATCTTCTATAGAGCTGGATGGCAGTGTAATTGCGGTACTTCACTTCCTCCTCTAGAACAGGATCTTTATAATCCATTCGGTCGAGCTACGCATGGAAATGTAAATAATCAATTAATATAGTTAGCACAATCCACCAGAAGCAAGAAAAGACCATATATTCCAAGTATAATTGATGGATTTATGTTAGCGTGTGAGATATCATTGGTATAGACACAACTAGCAGTACAAAAGTATAGAAATCATTTACCAATAGTGCACAGATGCTACCCTCCAGAGCTCCTGCATGCCAGAATACATCTCCAGTTAACCTTGCCAGCTCAATCGCAGTCGAGTAATGTGCATTGGCATCGACAGGAGATCCTGCCAACAGGCAGTAATCACCTATTGTCTTCTGGGCTCGGGCAAGCCTCCTTTTCTTTGCTTTGATAAACTATAACAAAACCAAACTGAAGTCATTGAAATCTACAATCAATTGGACTCCTATTGTTATTTCAGTGTGGTACTTAAAACTCTTTTTATGTCCTTAGAACACCTAAAGAATGAACCTCCTCTGCACCAAGACTAGATTGGGAGTCCAAAGGTGTCTTCAAGATGGTTCCAGAAGACTCGGCGCGAAGAACCCATTTCTCAAATTCCATCAACAAAGAAGCAGCAAGATCTTGCATCATAGTCACCATATGGAATTCTTGTGTCTTCTGATCAGAAGGGGGAAACAATATGATGTTCTCTCTTTTTTTATCCCCACCCTCCAACTGTTGTCAAAAACCATAAAGACAAGTAATGTACAAAGAACCAAAAGAATAAAAAGAACTAGCATATTTTGAAGAATTTAATTTTGAATGTAAACAACCAACCAGCAGAAATAGGTTCTATATCTGTATATGGCATGGATCAAAGCTCGAATTTCTTATAGTACAATCTTTTTCATGAGAAAGAATTAGAAAGTAAAAAATGTTCAGGCAGGTGAATTCCAAAATTTGACATATACCACAGCAAGAGCTTCAATTAAATTTGGGAAAGAAAAAATAATGGCTCACAGGGATCAGGCAAGTCTTTGTTTTTAGATCACTGAAACTACATTAAGACACAATACTATGAAGAAAAGAAATTTTGCCAAGAAATCAATCGGTAAAACCTATTGTTTGTTAACTAAATCAGTCCAGGAGAAAAAGCATGTAATAGAACTAACAAGTAACAACGGAATTGAGATGGAGATGTCTAAAATCAGTTAATAAAAGTAGGTAAAGTAGCCATGTGATATATTTAATGTCAACTTAAAAATCTGATTTTAACCTACATTGAAATAATAAAGTCGTTTTATGTTTTTCTTGATAAACTGCCTTGGAGGTTCTAATAGACTTTCACCTTCTTGGCTTAGTTCTGATTCAAACTAAATATCAAATTCCCTACAAATAAGAAATATAGAAAATATTTTTCATTTATGTTTACATATATTTTACCTTCTCTCAGTTCTGTTATGGCACTCAAATCACTAACCAATGTGTTTATAATTCAACATTGATTATATTCTAATTTGTGGTGATTACTTATCAAAACAAAAAGTAATTATATTACACCTAATTTCCATGAATGCAATAGTTTATCTTCTTTTATATAATGCCTTTTATCCCTTAAAAACTCTGTTTCTATGACATTTTATTTTATTTCCTAACCCTTAATCATAGCATGAACAGTAACATCTTAATCAGACTTCTTGTACCAATCATCAGAATCCACTCTCATGCTGCATATTGCTAGTACCAAACCATACAAACTTCCAAAAATTCTTCATAAAATTGCTGGTCCAGCCAACAATATTAAATTGAGGGAAAAGTGTATACACATTCATTCTGTGTATGATGTCTTCACTTATACCAAGTGTAATTCATATGTTAGTGGTTGGTATTTGCTAGCATCATAATGACAAATAATTAGCATATTCAAGGTTTAAAATTTTGAGTCATGCCGGAGTTTTATCCTTTGACCAGAATAATACGGTTTCGGTATCATATTGTGTCGTACCAATATGATTTCGATACTTATTTATTTTAAATATAAGAATACATCAATTAAAAGAATTATTTTTATTAATATTTGAGAGTAATAGGTTACAGTTTTTTATAAGAATTTTGATAACTTTTATTTTATAGAGCTACGAATATAATTTCTATGTGGGAAAATAATATTTTTTTTAATTTTATTTAGCATAACTTATGATTGGGAAAACCAACAAAGATAAATGAAAAACTTTAATTCCAGTATCAGCCAATTAAAAATATGAGTGTGTAAGAAAAAAAATTAAACTTTTCTCTACTATAAGAACTATTACAACGTTGTATTTTTCTTTCTATAAAATTTTGATTGCTATTAATTTTAAATTTTATTAGTTATTTAGGTTGGCCAATCCTTAGGTTTTAAAAACTCAGTCAGAGTTTAATTAGGATATGATTAGATCTAGGTAGGCTTATCATCTAAGTCATTTTGGTGCAACCCTTTTGGTTTAATTGTATTCTTTTAGATCAAGAAAAAATTTAAAATAAATATTTTTCTGCCCTAAACCTCTTTCATTTCTCTCTCGCACAACCGCCCTTTCTCACACAAACACCTCTCTTTCATGCAACTTCGGAGTTGACAACTCAGTTGCTGATCTCTCTCGCATGCACGATGACTTATCGTTGTGCGATGCTTCTCTCGCGACATTGAGTTTGTCTGGTATCTTTTTCTCGCCGTCTCTCTCGTAACACTAGACCAGATTGAGCCATCGATGAATGGTGAGTGATCTTTCTCTCATTTTTGATCTCTCTCCCTCCCTCCTTCGTTGGCACTTCCATGCCGGTATTGACCATTCCGTGTATCAATATGAGAATGTGTTGTTGCCCCAAGTTGGTTTTGATGTGCTCAAACAAGTTAGGTTAGGTCATGTGTTTTCTAATCCTTGTGTCTAAGTGTGCAGGAGCTTAGGAACGCAAGAAGTCGAGCAGAAAACGCGGCGGACGAGAAGGTCGGCACGGGAAGCGAGTCGACGACTCAGTGCGTCTGAGGGACGAGAAGTCGCAAAAAAGTACACAGGCGGATGAGAAGGATGCACGCAGCAATCCGAGGGACGATAAGCCAAGAAGGAAGGTTGCTCAAGGAGAAGGATGGAACATGAGTTCGGGTGAGCTCTATTCCGGATGTTCGAAATCACCCAAGCGATTGGAGTCGACCGGAAGTGGACAAGTCAGAAGTTGACCTGCTGGCGCTAGAAGGCGCCTTCAAGCAGATGAAGACGCCTTCCACGGCTGGCACAGAAGGCGCATCCGGAAACACAAAAGGCGCTTGAAGGCGCCCTCACGGCCGCAGT
>JBBPFQ010000044.1:183158-194404 GCA_037974815.1 Kaempferia elegans
TAAGTTGTGACCATGCCTTCCCTCAGCCTTCAAGATATGGTATGGTGCCCCTACTTAGAGCTTGAATCTTCTTGTGGAAGTCCTAGCCCTCGCTGAGAGCTAACATTATTGTCATGCCTTGCCTTTTCATTGTGTTTCCTCATTGAGTCGTTGCCCTTGGTTGCCTTCATGGCCTCTTCTCTTTGTCTTGTTGGAAGCTTGACGCACTCTTAGTTATGATGTTTCAGTGCCAACCATCATCTCCCCTATACTTTCTCAGTTGATGTAATGTATTTTTGTTTTGGTCATAGGCCTACTATTATATTTGTAGCTTATATATATATAGTATTTAGCTCGTACGATCGGTCTTATGGAAGTTTTTCACTCGCTATCAAGGTCGGCTCTCAACTAATTCTATAATTTGACTAATCTTGAAAGTGACTGATTTGATTTTATAAAAAAATTTCATCAGTATCAAGATAAATTAGAAAGCATAGATGTGACTTCATAAGTATTTTAAACTCTCCAGTGTAATATGCCTTGGATAAAATTTGAACCCTTATTATTTAAGGAATCCATATCACCGTACTATAGTCCTGGGGTGAAAAATAATTAAGGTCCCTCCGAGATCATAAGTGAGGAGTTCGTGAACCTTAGTGCATCCAGTAGTTAGATTGATTAGTGATCTGAGTCCTTGCTCGGGCGTTCTTCTCGTTATTTCCTCCTTGTGCGTGATTAAAATTTGTAGTTATAATATAAAATGACTGAAATCATTTTTAAAAGGGATATCAAATATGATTAACATGGTGTAAAAACTGATCAAAGAACGAACAAAAAAATTCATCAGCCTCATTGGAGATTTCTCTTTATTTTTAGAATTATCTAGCATACACCGTTTATACACGTACAAAACAATGTTCATGCTGCATTTTCTGTATATGAATTAAAACTTTATCCACAACAGTTTCAGTGTAGTGTTTAATTCTCCGATTAACTTAAGTATTAGGTCATTCAAATCACAAACGAATAACAAATTTCAAGAGACCAATCAATAAAGGAGATCCAATTCACTATCTGGTCTTCAGGGTTAAAGAGAAAAAAAACAGATGAACTCTATGAAGAGTAAACAAAAGACAGTAATTTAATTCTTATATAAACGATGATACAAATTAGTACAAATTGTGGGGATTAAGTCTTTACAAAATTGTGGTAAAAAGCGCATCCTAATCCAAAGAATACACTAGACACAAACACCCATTCCATCAAGTTTTGGCTTTCTACACTCCCCCTTCTCAGAATAGAACGTCCCTCTTCTTTATTTGATGAATGCAATATTACATGCTCAAGAAAGGTTGTCAACCATGACAAAGGTAATATTGACAGAATGAATGATGAAAATATCAGCTGATATCCTATATACATGGCACTCAATGAACTCTGTTTGCGCAGATGGAAACCGAAGTTTCGCCATCAAAGCAAATCAATCGGTCTCCTCACCATCAAAATATTCTGAAAACTTTATACATCATGCTCGGTGTGTGAAGAAGCATCCTGCAGAGGTCACTCGGTTATTGTAACGGAAAGAAATACTGAATAAAGAGCAATCCTGTAGTTAAATATCCTGTGCTGAAATGCTATATCAACGCACAAATCAACCAATGCAAAATAACAATAGATTATAATATCCAGCAGTATCAGTAGCTCATTTCGTTGTATACTCGAGACTTCTTTTCTATCACTTTGAGCACATAGCATTAACAAAAATAGAGGAAATTATTTTTATTTATTTCTTAATTATGCTAATAGAAAAACCACACAACAAATTGAATTAGCATGCCGACTACTCAATCATATGGTTGCACATTTGGTAAAGTGCTAAGTTTATTAATCAGTAGCCACTATATGATACGGAGAGGGGAAAAAATAGGCTATAATTTGGACAAATTATGATTAACTAAAGAAAAAAATTAACATCTTACTGCATCTACCTGTTTGGTTTTATCAAGTATTTCCAATCTCAAATCTCACAATTAGAGGCCTCCATATAATGTATAGTAATTTACACACAGCCAGGACAAGTCTAATTGAGGGAGACAATACATGTTTCCACCATTCAGCTATGCTCTAAGAGCTATCTCTACCTACGTCAAGCTATAGGTTTGAGCAAAATTTTCTTAGGGTTGTAACCTCACTACACCAAATCCAATGTAATTAGATTGCCTTCTATTGGAGTAAAAAGTGATATCATTCACCCCAAGCCTAATATCGCCGGCTCCACGGCAAGATAAGGCAGGTAAATCATGGGGGGCATTTTGCCCTAGTGCAGCAACCCTCTGTATGGGTAGATTGCCTTCTATTATTTCTTATAACATTTTGGTCAAATATCATACATCTCACTAAGTAGATGTTGGAGTCTAGATACATTTTATGCATCACATCTGTTGATACGTAAGTAAAATAACTATTGTGAGTGGACAATTAATAAAGTGTAGACCAAGTACTCATATATGAAACATGGCATACATTTATCTGATCATTAGATCGGTATGACCTTACCAACTTCCTATAGCAAACAAACATTTGGAGGAACACTTGTATCTTTTCCTTCATCATAAATCTGTCTTGTAATGACAAGAATCCTTACATATTGTTTATGAAGGGCACCAACAACTAAGAAAATAAACATTAGATTGACAACCTAAGAATTGACCCAAAAATGGTAGATTCTGTCATTATATGATGCAGAGCATGTTGAAGAAAACTATTCATTAACAGCTATGATCCAAATATTCAGTGTGACTGCTAAGCATTACTTACATCTCCAGATAATTCCACTTGAAGCAAGTTAATAGCACTAGGATTGAAGGTGAAGCTGTTTCATAAATAACATGGAGAACAATTAGTTAAACACTTTGTGATTGTCCCCGAACAAACAAATAAACTTTTTACCACCAGTAAGAATACAAAGCAAAAGTTAACTCTATAAGAATAGAAATTAGAGATAGACTACAGATTATAAAGCCTCACAAATCATCCAATCGAATCTCAAAACCACATAAGCTGCATTTTGTTGCTTTAATAATCCATGATGAGATAAGTTAACTAGAAAAAATGAAGATTGCAAGTTTGGTCAACATAAGAACAAATTGGATGACTGATTGTTTGTAGAAAAGCATCAGCAAAAAAGACCAACATGCTAAAGAACCAGCAAATTTATAACTATGGGTCACAAAATTGAAAATATAGCATTCTATCATCAGACATTATCTTGAAAGGACCAACCACACCAGGGGAAAACACAATTAATACAATTATTGCACAAAATTCCTAATTGTGATCCCTTGCAGGCAGAGATTGTTTATGTGATTCAAACCTCAGTTATCCCATTCAAAAAGCAATAACCTTGTTCACAAACCAATAATTTGTCACTGAATTTCAATGTTACTAAAATATGCAATTAACAAAATATAGAAAATAAGAACTGCCTAGCACACAAGTCTGAACGTATCACAGAAATCTGACTAGTCCATTCCAATCACTGCTCGGGAAACCAATTCAATTTCAGTGGACATGAGACATGATGGTAGCTTAACCTGCCTCCAGTTTCATTTAGTGTGAGTATAATAACCACTGACGGTAGTTTAATGTGCCTCCAGTTTCATTTAGTGTGAACATAACAAGCACTTACCCGTGTGCTAGTACTAGCCGCCACACATAAGGAATGAAAAATTCTTCATGATGACTTTCCTGCTCATATGTGAACTTCAATTGAGTAAACATCTGAAATCCATGTTAAACTCAAATCAAGTATATGATAAGATTTATTCACGGTACTAAAGCAACCAAATATAATTGAAAATGAGAAAAATAAAAGGAATTCCTGGAAGAATTATTTGTTGTAGGAACAACACCTTCATCCCCTCACCACGCCATGAACGTGAATTTATAATAATTATTTGAAGAACCTTATCCACAGACCATTCACCATCCAATTGCTGCATATCAATACGGCTATTGAAAAAGTCCAGAACCTGCATGAAGAGGGTAACCACTGATTTTCTAGGAATGAAGAAGAAAATGCAAGCGATCAAACAAACAAAAGAAACTCATACTGTATATATATTCTCAAGGAGCTCATTAAACCGTGGATGACTCTTGAAAGGATGAAAGACCTCTTGCTGATGCAATATTGCATATACAATCTGCATTAATAGCAGTAAGAACAATAACTTCTAATATTTAAAAAATTAATAAAACGAGATCACACTTAGCACCTCTGGGTTTCGCGGCAAAGCATATGTAAGAATAGCATTAAGGATTTCGAGCACTATTCTGAGAAAATCTGTATATATGTGAATCTCTGTTGACTGCCAGAAATGTAACCACTCTTTATTAGTATCAATGGGAAAAATTATTTTCCACAACCTAAAAAGGAAATGATGAGAGATATAATGGAAGAAGAATACCATGTCTTCTGCTATAACTCCTCCAGTTTGGTCAACCTCTACATTTAAAATTTTGTCATTCCTTAACTCAGATAACTTTATGTACCTGTAAAGTGTAGAAAGAAGATGAAGAACCTTAGAAACACTAGTAATTGACAACATTTTCCATTCTCATGCAATGCACTTGTTAAACCCTACCCTTGGTAGTCAAGCATGTTTGAGTGCCCAAAGACATACCATGTTGAAGAACATAAAGTATGGTGTCATAGGTTTGTATAATTTTATTTGTTATTTTCTATAGTGGTCCCAGTTGTATTGAATCAAGTTAACTAGAGTTGGGTTAAAGTCATGAAATAACATATATATGGAATTTTAATTTGTTATAATTTTACAAAGAGAAAAAGTGTTGACACTTCATTTTATGGGTATTACTTTAGTGTAATTTTGTTATGACACACGCTAATACTCAAACTTGTTATTTTGAATATTAATTTGTGAAGAGGATAATGAGCACACAACTAGGTGCACACATGTATTTAATCAAGCTATGTTGACCATCAAAAAGGTGCAGGAGTTAAATTAAGAATAAGATTAATCGAAGGTGGTCCTGATCCAATTAGTGGCCAAATTTTATCATTTCGAGGAGCAATTATTTAGCTCCTCAAAATTCAGATTAATTTGAATTGGTTCTGTATGGGATCAATATAAAATTGAGAAAGGGATCGGAGCATCAAGTGCTTTTTGCAGAAAAGAAGGCATTGTGTGTATGTAATCCAGTGACAATGAGGAGAAAAATGCACTAAAGGGCTTGTGGAAAGTGTGCAACTTGGAGGAGAAGATAAGATCAAGAAGAGATGTGTGGGTTATGTAGAGACCTTTTGAGGCTTTCAATTCAATGGCGGTTTCAAATCTTCTCTTTAATATCCACAGTTCTTCCTCTAATTTCCTAATTGAATTGTACATATGAGTTTTGTTCAGATTGCACTACGGGCTACTGGAGAGAGAGTTTCAATCAAAGTAGGAAATCTAAGGGCCCTGTTAATGGTCTTGGGCAAAATTAGATCAAAGACGGGAGGGGAAAAAAGTAATAAGAGAAGAGAGAGGTAGATGGGCATAATGCCTGACATTTATAAGTAACATGTACATAGTTATTATTTATTCATTAAGATATTAATTCTAAATGTTGAATAATTGTACATGGGGATCAATCTTATTCATCATATGAATTATAAACCTCTATTTGTATTAATCATGAATTACAAACCTCTAGGACAATTGAATTGGTTCAGTTGTGACCTGCAAGCGCATGATTGCATTCAGGTGAATTCAAGAGGCATAAGCATGTAAGAAAACTTGGTAGAGAATAGAGACACATTGCATTTCAAAGGTTGGTCGTGTTTAGAGAGGTGTTAATCACTTGAAAAGGGGTTGTGATACTATGTAGATGTTCATCTAATAAAGTGAATGTTGAATGCAATGCAGATCAGGATATGCTGGTTAGTAATTGTAGACTTGCTTGAACATGTATGTGCGCACTCTGCTAGAGTACAAGGGAACCTCGGCAGTCCACATTCTCATGGCCCTACTAAGTGTCATGGTAGTAATGATAACAAGTGTGCAGAGAACAATGAAATCATACTTAGAGAGTTTATTGGCACATACCAGAGACACCATAATAGAGGCACGAGATACAGATATATGCAAAAAGAATATTGTATATTGCTGCCTTTTTTGTACCAACACCTTTTAAAAGGTTGAGCCCCCATGTGTTTGCCTGTTGTGTTTCTATTCAGACATACTAATGATCCCTAAGTGATCTAGGGTGTAAATTTAGCCTTTAGTTTGAAAATTAAAAAGGATTTAAATTTTAGTTTGGTTTCAATCTGGAATAATAGTAAATGATATGACTGACTCGACCCAAAATGGGTGTATGTATGTATGTATTTATAAGCATGATAAGCTTTAATATATTATCCCATGATTTGTTTACATTTAAAGTAAATCGATCAGTTAGTTCAATTTGGAAGCTTATCCATTTTGAATTTTATTTGCTTTAAATTTGAATTTTCTAAAATAAAACTATTTTGAGTCAGTTTGGTTTGAAATTTCTCTAGTAAACCAGCAAACGAAATTATTCTGATTACTAAAGTGGTCACAAGTTGCCACAACCCTTGGAATGGGTCTGCAAGGGGAAATGTAGAGACAAAGCAAATTCAAAGTTATATAGCTCATATTTATATTACTTATTTCCTGAAATGTGTTATTGTCAAGATAATAGTCACAAGATATTTTACACAGCCAACTTGCTATTCAACATGATTATTTTAGATCTTCATAACAACAATTTTGTCTGCATTTAGCTTGTGAAAAGCGTTATTTAATATTGCTGGATTCTGAATAGCGTGTGTTGCAAATTTTTAATGAATTTATGCTTGTCATTGTTTACTAAAATACCAACCATATTGTGGACCTGCAGGAAGTCTTTTGCTAAATTATGGGATTATTAAAACTTGTAAAGTCATCAGTTTTCAAAAAGTATTTTGCAGCCTGTTGTAATGATGATGGTTGTGGTATGGCTTACATGCTATTATGTGCTCCAAAAAAATCATTATCGAGCTTTCTGAGTGGACATTGCATAAGAATGTTATTCTAGTTTCATACACCGAGGGAGCTGATTCCCTCTGCAAGATAGAGGCATACCAAGATCTAAGGTATGAACCATAGATACATGCTTTGTATCATGTAAATATCAATCAGTAATCATCATTATCAAGCCATATCTGTTTAAACTATTTAGGTCCACCACATGAATCTTATCCCACAATGATCTATATGCATGGCTATATCAAAGCAAAATAAGTTGGAGTCCCCTACAAATATCTAGTGCTTAAATACTATACACTCGGTATCTAAATCTTGCTTTATTAATTCATTGATACATGTAGGATTTTGGTATCATATATAGAAATTGTCCTCATAGAATTTTGAACATCTTTACAGATTTTATAATTGACATATTCTTTCATGTAAAGATCAATTTCCCATGTATAACTTTGAAATTTGTCGCTTGTTGAATATATTTGACGGAATCTTTATTATTTTATATGACAATGACTATTACTCAAATTGAATAATGAGAAAATAATAATAGATTGGAAATTGCATGTATTAATACTAATTGTGCCAATATTAAGGCTTATCATGTAAAACTCAATATTAGGACATGTCCATGTCCAATATCCATTTCCCAAATCTTAAGCACATGAAAGCAAATTAATATACACTTATGTAGAACAAACTATTATTACTTCCTAGATGAAAAACGAAAATCGAAAAAGAACATGATGCACACACAAAGTCTATGACAAAGTAGCATACTTGCGAGAAAGCATGTCAAAAAGGCTAACCAGCCGCTGTGAAGCATAGGCAGTTAATCGATGAACATGAGGAGCCATATTTGCCAAAATTGCAAGGCAGTTCGTATGAAGATAGATATCCTGTCAATTTTCATGTGGACTTGTGTTTAGAATAAACAACAAAGTTTAACTCATCTAGTCAACTTGCATTTAGAATAAACAACTCAGTTTTACTCATCTAGTCACTACCTATTTCAAATTTTCAAGTTATACTGCCATCAAGAATAGACATGCAGAAATGATTGCACACTTTTAGTTGCCCCCAGCATGCATTTATTAGCATTTTGAAAATAATCAGTCACCAGAATGTGTAGCAAATAACCTGGTGGTTTTATTTTTTTTTCCCCCAAGCTTAATAAGATGAATACAAAGCATTTCCACTAGATATTGATAAATTGTATATTAGAGAAAATAAACAGTTGGAATGAAATATTCAGCCTAAACAAGAATGGTAGTTATCCACTTATGGCCTTCTAACACGACTGAGAAGCCTTTACACCAAACAAAAGAAATGAAATTAGCATAGCCTTCTCCGAAACATATTTATTGATAGCAGACAGGCATGCACATTCAGGTCAAGATAAGCCATAATGAAACAGCCAGGTTAAATTACCCTTAGCATTGAAACGATTACATAGCATGAACAATCACAAACATCCACGTTTGGAATGTCAATAGGTATTTATCATTTTTCCCCCATGTTAAGAAAGTTCGTACAGTGTTTATCGTCAAAGTAAGATGCATGCAATACATTGGGTTGTGGTAGAAATTTGTTTATGCTAATGCATTCTAGAAAAGTTATATCACTAAAGCACCATGAACAAGCATATGGGGCCTTCCCAATATAAATAATCTAACCACTCATTAGTTTAGCAAGAATAAACAAAGAACAATTATATAAAGGAAGGTAGCCTATAACTTTTGACATACCCGAAGCTTAGAGAGGTTGTACTTCACTGTCCTTATTAATACAATTACCATCAAAGAACCAAGAGAAATCTGATTGAGAAGTCGTTCTTCATACCATGGAACACCAGGAAGTATCTGCACATGCAAACTGAGGTATGAAGCTTTAAGTAGAATATTTTCTAACAACATGAGCAGATTGATCTTACCAGTTTATGTACGCTGGCATTAAAGGATGCATCTTGGCTGAGAATGAGAAGGATGATTAACAGCATATATATCTGATTAGATGTCCTCCTCGATGCATTGTAAAGTGTCTCAAGAATTGGTATTAACTGTTCAAATATACCAGAATGTATATTTTTATTAGCAACTATTGCCATCAAGCATCCCATGCATTTAATGCAGTAACCAAAAAGAGATCCTAGCACAAGTTAGATAGTAAAATAAAAAGAAAAAATATTCCTACAAACACAAAGTTGAGATTCTTACCAATGTATCCAGATCTGTCCGCACCAAAACATACTCAAGAAAATCAGAATTCCCATGGATTAATGAATAAAGTAATAGTACAGATGCCTCGTCAGCTAAGCTCCTGTGAAATAAAAACATCAAGGATAATGACTCTCAATGATTTTTAAAATGTACATTAAAGCAATACCAACAAAGAGCTAGGATTCTTATTTGTAGAAACATAGATTTTGTTCCTCCATTGAAATTAAAGTAACAATAATCTGAACTAAGCACTGTACTCTGATAAAGAAATGTTCATCACACAACAGAAAAAACAGTACGACCTACATCATTAGGGTCAAGAAAACATGGATGCTTGGGATCCATGAACATTGTGGTCTTTGACTCACAAAAAAAGAGATCATTGTTTTTTCACGACCATTATTCTGAGACCTCTATTAAAATAAAAACTTTCAGAATGCACAGAATGATTGTGACCATTAGGAAAAATTATCAAGAGAACAATATAAATTATAAAACATTTAAATATTAACATGCACATAATTCAACAATGGTGTAGAAGTATATGAGGAGCTAGAACTGAAAAATATATGCAGTACCAGAACAAAAGACCTCTATGATCTGCAACTTTTACCAGGTGCCTGAAACAGAAATCCTTCATGTCTTGGAAAGGTTTAATATTTTATTTTTCTAAATAAGAGATGTTGATTGGAGAAGAAAAAAAGACATTGTGCAATCAACCGAGAGATGGACAACAAACAACTATGCCAGTTGCCTTCTACTACATTCCCGCTGAAATGACAAAGTAAAGCTTACACTTATAGAATGCAGTAAAAAAACTCCTAAAGTTGATAATTTTTCCTCTTCAGCCATCAAGTTGATTCCACAGGACAAATTAAGTTCTAAAAGCTGAACTCCAAGAATTCAGTGGCATTGATATAAACAGATATACGTACAGGCCAAGGGTGTCAAACAAAGATGCAAAAGGTAATCTGAGAAGTTGTCCATAGTGTGCATTTCCTTCAATATCAACCCTATCAACTGAAAGCACAAAATCGACCAACCATTTAAAATTAGTAATGCTGGATATCATGAAAAGAAGACAAGTAGAAAACAAGACTTACACTGAGTGTCTCTAGCATTTTCTAGTGCCTTGCAGTAAGGGTTCTCATAGAAAGATGAATTCTCTGTTAAATAGGTAGTTGATTTTTCATCCCCCAAATTGTCAGAGGAAATAGACTCCACAGCAACACTCTTTCGGTAATGAGTAAGCACAAGCAAAATGAACAGGCTCTTTTCAGCCAATAGACTCCTTGCACTTTCACTACTTGAACTAAGCAGATAGTTGAAAGTGTAGTATGGCAGTAGTACAAAATTGGCTGCAATGAAATATAAGGAAGATATAGAAAAGCAAATCGTAGATTTCAAAGAGAAAGTAAGTGCAATAACCAAGCCACAAAACATCTTGCATAAAAGGTGTTACAATATTTTAAAAAAAAAAGTTTTGAGTAAGAATTCCCTGTCAAATTATGAAATAATGAATACAATTATACAAGTATGCCCATTAAGGTGGAACATGCACTCGGAATGAAAATTTTTACATACCTCAAAGATTGTAGATTTGTAGGGAAAAAAATGTAGATCAATAAGGAAAAAATGGGAAACAGAATTCTAACAGGAGCATCATTAATCTAGCTTAACTCCTACCACTACTATGTGGCAAAAGACGATTCGCTCACACCTTCTACCACTATTATGATCCATATTACAAGAGAAGTAAAGAACAAAATTAAATCTTTAGTAGCATAAAAGATAAAACAATGTTTTTTATGCCACTGAAATGCGGTCCCCACTCCCCAGAATGGAATTATATCACAAGGTAAGCTCAGACACACCAAAGAGCCAAGACGTGATTAGCCAATTCCCTGTAGATTGCTAACTAGTGCAGCATTTGGTGTGAAGATATGCCCTAACACTAGTAGGGCGGACTTTTAATTTCTACAAATTTCGTTCTTAACAATTACAT
>JBBPFQ010000044.1:234823-246086 GCA_037974815.1 Kaempferia elegans
ATTCATCTCACTAAAGATGGGTTTGCAGGATTATTAGGTGAAGGTTCATTATATATATATATATATATGTGAAAATGTTCAAAGATTACCAATAATATTTTAACAAACTGAATTGGGTGGGTTGAAGGTATGTACATTGGAGTCCAATGAAATTCTAGCTAACATAGTTAAATGTGATTTAAGATATGTGATATTAAAAATAATATAGTTTACGTAGAGTAATATGATCCATGTAGCCGATGCAAATGTCTTGGACTAACATGGCATGCATAGCTTGTCATATTTGAAACTTAATGTTGCATTTGGTGATTGTTACAAATAATAGTCTTTGATCGCGTTCAATTCAGTCCATGTAGCCAATCTCAAATAGCTTGGACTAATGTGGCATGCTGATCGTATCCTACTTGAGACGAAATGTCGTATTTGTTAATTGTTGTTCCCCACTATGTATTTTTCTATATGAGCAATAGAAACATTGTTGTTTGGAATACATGTTAAGTACTTGCTCCTATACATTATTGTTTGGAATACTTGTTAAATACTTACTCAATTCTTCTTTATGGTTCAGTCCAGATATTCATATTCATAGCAGCTTCCACAATTTTACTAATTCTCAGAATAAAATATTCAGGAGTATTTACAAGGAAATCCTTTGTGGCTGCAATACATCAAAACTCCCTTCTTGACTTTAGGATACGAAGGCAGCTATGATGTTTTTGTGAAAGCTCATGGAGGAGGTCTTGCCGGTCAGGCCCAGGCAATTTCTCTTGGTATTGCACGCGCTTTACTTAAAGTCAGTGAGAACCACAGGGTTCCTTTGAGGAAAGAAGGACTTCTGACTAGAGATTCTCGAGTTGTCGAGCGGAAGAAAGTTGGTTTAAAGAAGGCTCGAAAAGCTCCTCAATACTCAAAGCGTTAAGAGTATATTACTGAATCACTCCCCCTTTACATTATCTGTCAATTTTTCGCACTAAGCATATTACCAAGCATTAATACCACCCTAGTTGCTATCTGCTGTATGACCTTTTTATCCATCATATTCCAGCTACATCTTGATATGCTAGTTTACGAGAAGGCGAATAGTCTGTACGCAGGATTTTGGTATCATGTAAGCATAATACTCTTTTTCCAATTCTAGTTGTGGATTGTTTTAGACAGGCTTCTCCTGAGTCGAACTGGGAAATGCAATCCGGTGTTTGTTAACTTTACCTAGAACCATATCCGATGTACTTATCTAAATATTGCCTGCCCCCGTTATTAGTTGTAGCATTTGCCATTCACAGTCTGCTAGTTTTGTTCAGTTGGTTCATTGATTCGTGAATGTTGCAACTCCCTTGAGTTCTCACCTTCTATTGGATTGCTGCCAGTGTTTCCCACTTTAGAAAGAACGTTTCGAAATTGGATTTATGAAATAGGTGGTTAACATTTGGTTCTCTATTTGCTGTACCCAAATGACAAGTTACTATCTCATTCATTGAACCTTCTTCCAGTGAAGTTATCTAGAGGTCGAAATTATGCACGTCTGAGCATATACCTCCCACATATCTTGATTATTTGCACTAATGGCTAATAGTCATTCGTGATTTACCTCCTTCGTGTTGCCTTGAGGACGGGTTGACAAGGGAGCTGAAGGCGAGCGAATCGCCTTTTGCCACATATGTTTCGTATCATAGTGCCACTGGGGCTATGGTGCAGTAGTAAGAGCGTTCAGTTGTCTTCTAGACACTTACGATTTCCAGGTATGGTGCATTTGCAGGGGTTTTTCCTCTAAATGAGATTCGCAATTAAGGGATGATGGGCTTCTGGGTAGCTCACCGCGAGTGCTTCCCGATTTATCGTGGTGGCTAGTGGGAAACTTCCGTAGGGCAGGGCCGGCCACTCAGAGATAGTCAATGAGGCTAAGTAGGTTAATTATTATTATTATTATTATTTTTTAATGTTTCGTGTCATAGTAAAAGTGGAATACGATATTCATTTCCTCTCAATAGATGTCGAACATCTACTCTAATATTTGTGCAATTTAGGTACATGGACATGTTATTTGGACTCTCCATGGATCTATAGTAGACTGATTCAACCCCTGGGGTTATGTTATAGTAGTAAGGACGTTTAGGTGTCTTTCAGACACTCACGGTTCGATTCACAACTATGACGCATTTATAGAGATTTTTTTTCAAAATGAGACTCGCGACTAAGGGATTGAGTTTCTGTGCCGTCCACCGTAAGTGCTTTTCGATTTACCCTGATGGTTGATAAGAAACTTTCGTAGGGTTGAGCTGGCCATTTCCATAGATAATCAATGAGACAACTGAATTAATCATTTTATTTGTATAGACGACTGATTCAACATAGAACACGAAGACAAGTGTGATATTGGCTTAGGGGGAAAATGCTCTTAACAACAAAGTGCAAGCAAACATTTTCTATAAGAATTTAAATGATACGATGAGGTTCGTTTCATCACCACCATTGACGCATGAAATTTCAAATGCAAGAAACAATTTTTGAGAGGCAGTGACATAATTTCTTGATCTTGAGGATACGGATTAGTTGTTGAAATAATTTTTTACAAAATGTAAGTAAAATTGTGTACAATTGATTCAACATGTGTTTGAATTTTTTTTATAATAATTTTTTATAAATTAAAATATAAATAATAATAATACTAAATTACTTTATATTTCATTTATATAATCCAGTTTAAATATTAAATTTTTAAACGTTATATGAATTTAAATATTTAATTATTTTCTTACAAATTTAAAAACTTAAAGTTTGGATTTGGATTTTGCCTAACTTTAAGATTCCATAAACTTTTAATAAAATTCTATTTTATTAAATTAAAATTCAGATTTCTAAAACTTTAAATGAAACAAAAATAAAAATGAAATTTCACGGGCGTTTTCCAAATATTTGCCCTTAGTAATTAAAGATCGAATTCGGCTTTTGGGGCGTTCTATGGAGTTGCGGTCGGCGGTCGTGTCGTAGAACGACGACTGTGAGGTTCGCTTGGAGACCACCTCGCCGCTCCTGAGACCCTCTCCCAACCGTATCCTCGCCTTCCACAGCGTTCTCCTCTCCCGCTACCCTCTGCCCTCCTCCTGATTTCCTGCAATCCGATTTCCTCTGGTAACCACCATCACAAAGGACTGCCGATTCTCGTATTCAGATTTGTTTTTCATTTGTGCCATTTGTTTCCTGGTTCGAGCAGCCGAGTAGAGAGATCAGAGAAGGCCGAAACTTTCAGTGCCGGAGCTTGCGCTGACGCCATTTAAGTTTAGGGGAATATTAGTACTTCTTGTATCGCACTAAGAGCACGCTAATGGCACGAAAAGGTCTTCTTTTATTTTCCTATCGTATGTTGTCTTTTCTCCGTTAACAATTTTGTCTAAAGTAGTCCACCATGTGTTTGACTACTAATCCGGTGAACTGTGAATTATCTCTTCGCAGAGTCATGCTTAGATTAATCTTTGTGATGCTGTTGCTTCATGTCAGATAAACGACCTTAAGAAGTACAAGGTAAAAGTTCTCGGAAGGGTGAGCAGAATGAGAAAATTAATTTTGCAATGGGGAAGGAACCTTTTTCAACTCCATTACCACAGAAACAAGAATTTAGTTTCCTCTGCTCCGATGTCTGTTTTCGTATCCAATGTGTTACTCCTGATGACTTCTAGAGGATACTCTACCGGTAGGATATTGCTAATTTTTTTCTTGGTCATTTTCCTGTTAGTGTGTTTCTGTTCCTGAAGTTTGTGTGTGTACAAACCTTATTTAATAAAATTCTGATTAAAACTATTACATTTACATAAGTCGTAAGCGAAAGTTTAGCTTCAGTTGGAAAAACTACAATCAGAGGAATTGTAGCATGCCTAACAGTTCTCCCAATTTTCCTTCTTTCTGAATGGTCAATTGAATTGTTTGGATTCTGGATATGTTTTCGACATTTACTAGTTTGTACAAGTGATTTGTCAAAAAAAAAAAAAAAGATGTTTGGGAAGGAAAAATGATGCAGAAAGTGTTTGGAACATTGTACCCTTGACATAACAAGACCTTTTTTTTTAATAGAAAAATACTAGATTTGAGGGGAACTTATTCCATTATCTTTAATTGGCTGTAATTTTATTTAGGTTGCCGGAACAGGTTTTATGGCTTAGATCCATAAATTTCTCTTCAATTTTTTCATAGGCTTACTACATAGAACATATAGGTGATGCACTGCTTTCTTGATGTCTACATTGATTTTGTTTTTTAGATGTGGTTCATGATTGTTTACAGTCTACAACCCAACAACGGAAAACATATTTGAAAGTTATGAATTCACTTAAACAACAATTTTGTTTCTTACTCTAACCTCAATCTTTTCGGATAAGATGACAGATTTATTTTATGATACAAATCGGGAAGTTATGTAATCAAGACAGTGAGACCATTGTAGAAATGGCAATGGATCTTTGGCTCTAATGTTTTAAACCTTTTTTTTTGGTTGTCATTAACGTTTTGGGAACTGAATTGAACGAAATATACACCAAATTTTGAATCCTTCGTGAGATCACAAAAAAAAAAAAAATGAGGCTGAATGGTGCATAAAGCTCCCGTCAATTTGGGATCCCGGGGAAAAGTCTACGCAACCTTATCCTGTATTGCAAGAAATTATTTCTGTGACTCGATCATGTGACCATTAGGTCACCCATCAACAACTTTACCATTGCGCCAAAGCTCCCCTCCCTTCGTGAGATCACACATCAAAGAAAAATTCTATAGATTCTATTTCTTATGAGCATAGCTGCAAATTATTTTGTCAAGTTTATCTGGTGAACATATTTCATTTGCATTGCTGTCTCATTAAGGTATTTTATGTTTGTACTTTGACCTTTCCCGAGAAATTCTAAATCTAGTTGGATCATCAAATGTTATTCTTTCAATGACAGAATCAAGTTCTGAGCTCCCACTTGACCTCCTCAGAATCATGAAACAGAGAATTATAGCAATTGAACAGAAAAACTCCTACCTTCAACAACAAATTAACCAGGTAAAATAAATTATCCCTTTCTAATTTTTCACCAAGATAACAATTCTCTGCATCAAGTTTATATTATATATTTCTCAACCTAAAGAAATATATTTCAGAATGATCATTGCAAGATCCCTGAAAAAGTCACTATGAGATACAGGGGAGATGATTGCATTGTAACAACTAACAAGAGTTGAAAGGATTGTCTTTTTCTTTGTATGACTTAGAAGGCAATGAGCCAAAGGATGGTCCGTGGAAAATTTTTAATGAATCTGATGATCAGTTTATTATTTTTTTTTTTTGGTTAGGCCTTAATAAGCAGATGTTTTCTTACAAATTTCAAATGCAGCATAGTTTGCTAGTAACTAGATGCTGAATTTGCCTCTGGCTTAAAATTGAATGATTCCAGTCAGAGAAGTTCAATGTTGATGTAGATTCGTCTAGGAGAAATTACTGGTTATCAACTAGCAAGAGACTGTCACCTTACCTATCGACTTTTTTTCTATATTGCCCTTGCTCTTTGTGGTCATCATGAGATAGATGCAATTAAGTTGTGTGCTATCATTCTTATCAACATTAACAATCCTGATGCTCTAAGTTCAATACTTTCTAGCATTTCTTTGTTTGGGATATGTGATCTAATGTAACTATTTTGTATACTTTTATCTGGGTTAACTAATGTGTCCCCAACTATGATTTTTGTATAATTTGTCTTTGCTCATACATTTGTTTGCATAAAGTTATGCAGGTTTTGTAAATTTATCCCAAGATTCAGTCTTTGTTCAGCATACATTAAATTAGTGAGATCTTACATGGCTCGCTAATTAACTAACTGTAGAAAAATGCCTAATCACATTAAAAAAAAATGCTTTTTGCATGTTTACAAAAAAAAGGGACAAAAGGAGTAGAGATAGAGCACCAGCGTTTTTTATTTACCAGTTTTATGTATTTAAAATATAGAACTTAGGGTGACTGAGAGTTGGCGTTAGAAATGTTACAAACACAGATATATCAATTTTCCATTGTCTTCTCATGTTTGCTCTATCATCTCTAGAAACGTACAATCATGAGCTTTTTAGATCATAACCTAATGTAATCATTTAATTTTTCCTATGAGATCATTGATTGTTATTATATGAAAAACTTTTAGGTGCAGTTTTGTATACTTCAATTATCAGTATTTATCACCATGATTTTATTGACAATAAAATTAACATGACTTCATAAACTTGACATATCTTGACATCCAGAAATTTTGCTTATGATGGTTCTTGTTATTGTTTATTTGTAAGACAGGAAGTAGTATCAGTAGCTGATTATTCAAGAGCTAATAAAGAGCTAAGGGAACTTGGGAGCTCAATGGAATTAATAAAACGGCTTAGATCCATAGAAAAGGTTTTCTCTAAAATTTTGACTTGTTGCATGTGCGTTTTTAGAGTTGCTAACATTATTGAAATCAACTTGATCACTGTTTCTTGATCCTCGTTATTTTTTTTTTCACATCTGGACACATCCTTCAAAAGCCACATGAACAGTGTTTAATAAAGCTACGTAGAGACAGAACATCTGCATAATGTTTCTGCAAACCTCAACTCTGCATACTTTTAAGTTATGCACAAATTTTCAAAGCGGTACGATTTAGAAAACATCAGCAATCCTAGTCATACAAATTTGTTGAATACATTATATACAATTATGGCTCTATTTACAATTTCATTTAAACTTGAAACTGACAAATACAAAAAATTTCCCAAACCTCTGTGCCAACATGTTGTTGTATGCGCATGTATTTCTAACTCTTTGATCTTTCATATGGTCATTAAATGATCAGTTTATAATTGATTGGTTGTTCATAATTACTAACCAGTAACCACCGTTATCCTTCAAATCTTCAATATTTATCCACCAACCACTTCACCTTCCTATTTCAACAATTCTAAAATAACCTGATTATTTTCTCTACTAATGGGTACCTATGGCCATTTTTTCTTTTTCTATAATGTTTTTTTATAATTTGTTTATTATCATGTTACCGACCATTGCTACATGTGGTGTAAAGCATTGTGAATTTGAGAAATTGACAAATTTATCCTAGTTATTTTTTTTTGTCTTCGTGGAAAATACAATTAAAATTCTCAAAAAATATGATTATATTTACACTTTCTTAACTCTGTTTTCTTTTAATGGAGATTATTTTCTTATTCATTTATACTTTTATAACTGATTATATATAATCATGTAAATGGAAAGTACTTTAATATACACTGACTTTAGAAATAAATGCAAAAGATTATTATTATTTTTTCCATATTTACTCATCATTAGCGCATAGGAGAGACTGAGAAGAGCGTAAGAAGAAAGCCAAGGGAAAATAGAAAGATGTTAGTCCATAGAATAACTCCACTTCATATTAATATCTAAAGCATAGAAACAGTCATCCTTTTCGCCTAATGTTTCCACACATGTATCCCACATGAATAGACAGCAAATTTAGATGAATTTGCTTTTATGTTTCTTGTACAAGAGAATGTACTCCTCAAGTTTCCTTTTTCAATCGGCTGTATTCACATTTACCGATCACACTCAATCAATAATGTACAAATTGCTCATGATAAGATCCTTCTCATTTTTTAGATTTGTAGATTAGGAATAATGATCTGGTTACAGGAGATTGATGGTCTTAAATCATTGATGTCTGACTGTGCTGAAGACAAAGACATGAGCAACATGGCAGCTGAGGAATTAGAGCAAGCTCTGGTAGAGGAGAGAAGGTTTCAACATTTACTGCTTAAGTCATTGCTTCCTAAGGATGATGCAGATGAGAGAGATTGCATACTGGAGGTTAGAGCAGGTAAACAATGATAATGTTTCTCTATTTAGTACTTAAACCTGCTCTTTAAGTTACATTATTCTCTATTCCATTGATAGCTACCTGGCTGTTTATTGTGATTTATTGCCATAAAATATCAGGTACTGGCGGTGAAGAAGCTTCATTATTTGCAATGGATATATTCAAAATGTATGTGTTCTTTCAAAAATATGCATGGTCTCACAATTGATTCTTAAATAAAGATATGACAGGTATGAAAAATATTCACAGAAGAGAGGTTGGAATTTTGATGTCATTGCCATAATGGAATCTAATATTAAAGGCTATAAGGTAGTTTTCTGTTCTTGACTAGCTCTAACATATTTGATCCACATTTTGAACGTTTGAGTAAATACATTGGATCTCTTTTGTTAAAGCTTAGTAAGATTTGTTAAACAGGAAGCAAGTGGGGCAATATCTGGACCTGGTGTATATGGTAGATTGAAATTTGAGAGTGGGATCCACAGAGTTCAGGTTTAAGGATGATCATTGATGTATATTTTTGTTTGTTTCCCCCACTATTAGAAGATATTATTATGCCTTTGTTTCTGAGATTAAAATCATCTTTGTAACAGCGTGTTCCGGTGACAGAGAAATCTGGACGGGTGCATACAAGTGCAGTTTCTATTGCCATACTTCCTCAAGCTGATGAGGTCATTCATTTCATATACCTACTACTGTTGGATTACCATCAAAAGTTAAACATCTTATGTAAACATCCCGGAACTATACAATGAATGACATATTAGGTTGCATTCAATTTGCTCCATTTGTGATCCAATTTGAGCTCAAGTTCATTCGCATATCTGCCATTAGTAAATATAGTTGGATTCACTCTAATTATATTGGCTACAGTTGTTTAAAATGAGTCAGTTGATTGTTCTGCCTTTATTGCTGAATTCTCCTTGCTAGTTATTGTTCTCATTTTAAGTGTTCCAAATTCATAAGTTGGTATATAGTTTTATCTTCTTCGCAAGATAACTTTTATTCATTAATTTCCTGATCTTGGTTTGGCTTTAAATTTTTTAGTATAGTAAGTTAGGACTTACTATATGTATCACAGATTCAGACTTCTTGAAGGGGTGGTGTAAATTGCAACTGTCCAATCTGCACAACGGAAAGTGGAAATTGTCAGTGCTAAATATGCTCCACTGTTGTGATATCTCCATTGGTATATTTGATCACACTACGTATATTATAGTTAGGTTATCAAACCTTAGTTAAATGCAGAAAGAGCTGATTCGTCTAACGGCTATCCTCATCCACTCGCAAAACTTCAGATTAGACCAGTTCATTCCTTTGATATGGCTTCAATCATGAATCATTCAAAACAACCCTATTAACTGGTCCTGATCTCAAATAATTGGCTGCCATATTTTTATTCATTTGAAGTTTGCTTAGTTTTTCTAATAGGAATGCCTTCTCTGAAGTCAACTATTCTTTGTTTTCTTTCATATAATCTTAAACATAATACATCTATACATTGGTGTCTTTTTTTCGCTCTAGGTTGATGTCCAACTTCGAAATGAAGACTTGAGGATTGATACTTACCGATCTGGTGGCGCTGGAGGTCAATCTGTGAACACCACAGATAGTGCAGTCAGGGTTACTCATATACCAACAGGAATTGCTGTTGCGATACAAAATGAAAGATCACAACACAAGGTATATATTCACTTATCTTGTATTTTCCTATCTGCAAATAGATTGCTTTTTTATTAGAATTACTATGTGCCATACCATCTTTTTGTTATTCAGATAATTACCAAAGGGGATGTAAAGCAGTTTGTAAACACCTTAAAAGTTTGATCACTATAACCTACATTTCCAAAGGGGATGCTATTTGTAGTTGGGTGCAAACCTTAATCCTGAAAATAGATTGGTTTTACGGTGATCGTTCGTGTAGCCTATTCAAGTGAGTTCTAGATAACTGTAGAATCCATTGTCCTTAGTTTCTGAATTCAACCTTCTTCATGCAGAATAAGGCAAAAGCGCTCGAAGTATTGCGCGCTAGGCTGTATGAAATGGAGAGGTCGAGACTTCATATGAGCAGGTCAAAACTTCGCGCGGAGCAGGTAGGCGGTGGTATTCAGCATTCACTTTTAATATATCTCAACGTCCGATAAATTCCAAGGTCTTTTACAGATCGGAAGCGGCGATAGGTCAGAGCGTATCCGAACCTACAATTTCCCTCAAGGTCGGGTCACTGACCACCGAATTGGGATAACAAACCATTCGATAGAAGATGTCATGGAGGGAGAGGGCCTAGACGTGTTCATCGAGGCTCTTCTCTTGCAAGAGGAAATGGATGCCATTGCCTCATTCAGCAGTCAGTGATTGGCAAAACATATTGAGTTCCTGGATTGGATTCAATCGAAGAATAAGAAACAACTCGTGGTCAGAATCGATAGTATTCGATTTTTGTTCGTTGGTGATTTTGAAACTGGGAGATTCCTTACATCTAAATTCCTTTAGTATCTATAAGGATTCCATTATGCTGTTGAATACCTGTTTGTTGATTCCACTTTTGTGCATTGCAGCATTGTTTATGCTGTAAATTGTAATCCTCAGAATTGACAGAATCATTAGGCAAACAGATCCGAGGTTACCAATAAAGTTATGTTTTATCATTATTATTGGGATTGTGAATCAATCAAATGTAATTTAGGATTTGATGTGCTAAGTTTGTTTATCATAAATGAATAAATTTAATAATTTATTCAATTAAATGAAGGGGAAAAATAAAATAAAACGCCGTTATTTCTTTGAATCATTGAGCGCTCTTTTTATAATTTTTTTTTAAAAATAAAATAAAATAATACAGTTGTTCTAGGTACACTAATCAGTTGTTTTTAAGCACACTAATAGATATTATTATTTCTTATCACACTATTAAATTCTGAACTGACTAGATATGATGTAGTAGCTATGGGAAATTTTAGTAGCTACAAATGTTTAATAACTGCTACAATGTGAATGTTATTGAATAGAAAAGTCTAAATTGTAGTAGTCATAATTTTATATCTATTACAATGTAAATGTTAGATGAATAAGTTGAATATACATTGTCGTAGTTATGAAATCGAAACTGTTATAAATGTTGTAGCAGTTACGATTTCGTAACTGCTACCACATGAATATTAGGTGAACAAGTTGAATACGTATCATAGTAGTTACGAAATTGTAACGGTTACAAATTGCTATAAATGTTATAGTTATAGTTTCGTAGCTGTTACAACGTGAATGTTATATGAACAAGTTAAATCCACATTATAGTAGCTGTGATTTCTAATACAACGTTAATATTTTTAAAAGGATAGACTGATTAAGATTTAATACGCGTGGTAAGAAATAATAATGTTAAATACTAAATTGAGGACATT
>JBBPFQ010000044.1:294630-306322 GCA_037974815.1 Kaempferia elegans
TTTATACTTAAAATTTAAAAATTCTAATATAGCATCCGTAAGCGTACGCTTCACTTTGTGCTTTGCGCCTTAAGCCCCAAGACCTTGAGCGCTTTTTTGTGCTTTGCGCTTGTGACAACTATGGATTAAGTTTAGAAAAGCTTATGGTTTTCATAACCAAGAACAGTCTGTTGGAGATCATCAAATCATTCATTATCACTCAAGTACTTGCATAGATAGATAAACATGTTTGCTCCCATGGATAGATCTCCAAAATGATGGCTTATAGATCCCAAATAACTAAGTTTGTGTTACTTTGTTTAGCACTGCCTGATACTTGGACTTCGCCTACACTCTCCATATCCGTGTTAGATATAAACACAAGGACACCAACACTCCAAGTGGCACCCAATAGCCCTATTAATCATGTTTAAGCAGTTCTAGAAATAGTTGTGAGGGATGCTTGAATCTGCACCAATGTCAAATACACTTACCCAAATCCAGTTACACAGCTGCTTGTAATATCGTTAACAAGAAACAATCAAGCAAAGGGAATACAATAAAAAAACTACTGCATCTCTAATGTTCAAAAATGATCTTTGGAAACTCAATTGACCACTTTTAGATGCCTTATAAGAATACTCTAAATTAGATTGGCAACTAATATTGGCCAAAAGTTATTCCGAAATGCATAATTAATTATCCAAAAATCTCAAACAATCAGGAAAGGGAGCAACCTCTATATTTATATTCCTAATATTCACCATTTCTACTATCATCACAACTACCACCACTAGAAATGATAACACATATTATCATCACCATTAGTGCAACTTCAATTGCCATATACGGGCAGCCCGGTGCATGAAACTCCCATCGGGATCTTAGGGAATGGTTGGACCACATTGAGTCTACTCTACGTAGCCTTATCCTGCATTGCAAGAGGTTGTTTTCGTGACCCGAACCATGACCACAAGATCACACAGCAGCAACTTCAATTGACATGTATATATGTCAAAAATAATATCACCACCACCACCACTTATTGTAGTTCCAAAGTCAAGGCAATGAAATTGTGAGACTCAAATATTAGCATCAACAATATTGATTTTACTCTATTATTAACCTCTATGGAAGATAATTGTTGTATATCACATCCTTTTGGATTAAGAGAGACTCTCCAAGAGCAGATGCAAGAAGGATTGGACAAACCTTATAAATAATTAAATTTTAGGATACCAATGAAAATGCACATTAACCACAGTCTTAAATACATTTAACAGTGTATAAAAAATCTAAAAGGAAGAAAAATGCAAGAAAATACTAAAGCAAGCTGGCTTTGGATATTATAACAAATACTATCAATGTTTTTTTTTTACTATCACAAGCTTCAAGAAAATTGTTTATACATTTCAATTGTAGAATTTAATTAGAAAAAACATTTTTTTCTAAATAATTCTTTAAAAATTTTACTAAGAGAGATTATGTAGGAAAAAAAATACATTTTTCCAGAAGAACACGAAACCAGCAGTATTCTATTGGACTTTATTTTCACTATTAAAGTTTCTTTTATAAGTTGGGTATTAATACATTCAAGTGGTCAGGAAAGCAATAATCAACATATTCAAGATACTCAAAGAAACCAGAGCATTCTTAAAGACCAGTTTCCAAAAATTCTTTTTAACAGATATTCCAAAAAAAAAAAAAGGAGAAGAAACAAAGAAAATTCATGGTGGATTGTGTGAATTGCATAATGTAATACAAACAAAATGCAATCTGTTGATAATACAGAGTTCATAAATTAGGGCAAAACAGGTTATTCAAGCAGGTCGTATGTTCAAATGTTTTTAGAATAGCACAGAGAAATAAATTTTATAAAGAAAAAACCAATGAGGTTATGGATGTAGCAAGTTCATATATTGAGCTGGATCTCACCTCTAAGGCACTCAATGCTGCTATTGCTGATTGATGACTAAAGAACGTAGCAAACGCAACAACCTGCAATTAAGAAAAGAACTAAAACTTAATCTAGTACAGAAATTAGCAGTACAAAATTTGATGCGACCAAGAACCTATTCAATTTTCTCTTAGCATGCTTCAAATATAAGGACTGTCATGCAGAAAATGCATTCTACAGTTATACACGCATTTCTTTTGCCTAATAATGAGAATTCCATATTCCCAAAGTTCGAAGGTACTGAACTTCACGATTTCACTTATGTTTCTAAAGCCAACAAAAATTCAAGGACAACTCAGATAATATGACATTTTTTCCCTTGATGCTTGGAGTCCTAACCGGTTCAAAACAATCAAAAGCACCCGCTACTGATCAAGCAAACTTCACTCGAATTGCTAGACGACGAAACGAAAAAAACGAAAAAAAATAATAATAATAAACCTAGAATCGTTGAAACCGTCGCTAAAGATAAGGGGCGACAAACAGCGACCTGATCCCCACGGCCGGTGTACTCCAGCTGGCAAAAATCAAACCCGGGCCGCCGGCGAAAGAGGTTGTGTATTTCTCGGGGCTTGACGTCGTCGGGTAGCCCGGAGACGAAGAGTGTTTTGATCCATTGGTGTTCGGGATTAGAGTAGCCAAGCGGAGCAGAGTGGTTCTGGCGGTAGGGACGGGAATGGTTGTAGTAGGGCTGGGAGAACGCGGAGGATTCCATGGCGAACGCCTCTTCCAAGCGCCGGCGAGGATGAGCCCGGCAGCGGGCGTTCGAGGGTTTCAACCAGCGACGGGGAAGGACAACAGAGAAGCTGGACCGGCCTTGCAATTGAATTTGCTTTTAATTGGGCCGGGCTTAGGAGACAGCTACGAAATTAATGTCCAGGACTCAATTCGGGCCAAGTTTTAATTGGGCCGGGTTTAATATCTAATTAACAAAATGCACCAAGGTCTACTCCATAATTATGACTGGATTGAGGTCGCAACTCGGTTGCAATTATTTACGATCCAACGACGGGTTCACTTGCCTACCTAGGTTGTGGTTTGGATCGGACCGAGCGGCCGGACACCGCTCGGAGGCCACCCCGTTGGTGATCGGCCACCCGTCCACCGCCTGGAAGCTCATAGCAAACTGCTCGAGTTGGGCTTGAACCATCAGACTGTACCTCCCTTTGACTAAGTACTCTGCGTCATTGTGGATTTCATTCCGAGCCAACTGAGTACTGACTATAATTCCTCTGGCTAACTGACTGAATGGAACTTGATCCGACCAGCCTCCAGCACTTGTTGACTTTTAGGTTTCTGGCCGACTGAATGGAAATTAATCCGGTCGGCTCGTAGCATTTGACAAATTAGGCTTTTAGTCGCCTGAATGGAGATTGATCCGACCGAGTGAACTTCAACATGCTATCATTCCTTAGAACATGTGCCCATCATTGGTCACCTTTTAATAAATGTCGTGTCATTCCATCATTAAGGCAAAGTATGTCGGTTGCGTGTGCCGAGTGCCCTTTGCAATTTTTCATATCCTCCCATTAATTTTTTCCGTACGCTTGGCAACACGTGTCACACTCGAATTCGAAGAATGTGTGAAATGACGTCGGCACTGTAAAGTCGATCTGACAACTGACGATACATCTTCTGCCGTTTGAAACCAACGGCTACGATCTCACCTCGTTTCCATCACCGTCAGATCGCTCGTGATATTAGGTTTTCGGCGCTTTAATTTCTGCTTCATTCCAGCTCTTTCCGGCGATTCCAAACTCCCGTAAGTTTCGTGGCCTTGCCTTCGTTTTCAGGTCATCTTTCCTTCAAAATATGTCTATTTCATGGTCGTCCCCCACCATAGCCGGCGTTTGGTATTCCTATACCATTTCCGACTTAGATGGTGGTGATGTCGATGTGATTCGCCAAGTATATGGGTTTCCCGAGTCCTTCCATTGTATCATCCCTTCTGGTGATCACCGACCTCACCTTCCGCCAACCGGTTACACCACTTTTTTCCGAGACTAATTTTTGGCCAGCCTGCTATTTCTAATTCACCCTTTTTTTTTGCTGAAATTTGCAATCATTACCGTATCCCCTTGAACCAGTTATTACCGAACACCATCCGACTGCTCTGTGGGGTAGTGGTGATGTTCAAGACCTGCCAAATTCCTCTCTGACCAGATACTTTCGAGTATTTCTTTTATCCGGAACTATCCGAGCCGGGCGCCTTTCTCCTCCAAGCCCGATTGGGCTTTGTGTTCATGTAGGCTCATATGAGAATTAATATGAGAATGGTTGTTTTTAAAAAAATAAATAAATATTCTAAATGTAATACCTATATTTTTAATTTGCTTTTAATGTTCTACTTGTTGATACTTGTACCTTTTTATTTGTGAATCCTATGATGATGATTACCAGATTTTGTATGAAAATGTTAACTTGATTCATCATTTGATATTAAAAGAGAATAATTATGATCAATGGATAAATTAGAATCCTAAAAGTGAATAACAAAGATGGTAAATTGGTAATACTAAAAAGTGAAAACTACGAGCTTAGTTTTGTTTCGTTGTATTTATATTTTATTACATATGTCGTTATGTATGTATAGTTTTGTTGTCTACAAAAAAAACATGATATATATAATTGCATACATTTCTTGAGTATTAATCTATTTAGATGGTTCTTAGGGTTTTTTTTTTATTATATTGTCATTGACCGGGTACCAGAAATTATACCCCAGGGAGACACCTTTGATCTATACCAAAAATATACAATTGATTACCTAGTGAACCCGTAGCAGTCAATCTTACGCCTAAAAAATATCATTTAAATCCCTTTTAAGGACTCTAAATAATTTTAATTTTTTAAATATTGTTTTCATCGATCTTTTACACCGTTAGGATTTTAAAACTATTTAAACTATTTGTTAGTTGTTATTAGGACAATTATTTTTTATCAATAAACTTTTATGAAGTTTAATTTTCCTAAAATGGTAAGTTTTTAATTAGACGCTTAATTTCTTAGTATTCCACTGAATATTATTCTTTGAAAATTATTTTTAATTTTCATATTCAAATCAAATGATTTAATAGTTACCCTCTATGATTTCTCGCATAATGGTTGCTTCTGATCACTGAATCCAGTGTTTGTTTGATAAAAAAACAATTGCATCAAGTGTTGTTGAAGCTCCATTAATTTCTAATTAACACTGGTGTAGACTGCATGCATCTGTATATCCATCCAAGAAGGAAACCCCAGTGTCCCCTCGGGGCGGTGCGATAGTTAAGACATAAGAGATTGTCACACGAGGTCTAAAGGTCGAAACTCGGTGCGTTCGAGCATATACCTCCCCCATGTCTTAACCATTTATACTAATGACACCCGTAATTTACCTTCTCCATATTAACCTAGGGACGCGTTGACGAGGGCGCTAATTAAGGTGAACAAATCGTCTTTTACCACACAAAAAGGAATGCTATTCCTGCATCTATAAGTCGAACAAGTTCCAATGCTGCTGCATTGTGTCTCCTGCTCCTGTAGCTGGATTCTTTCATCTCTGTGCCGTCACTATATGACATTCCCATCATCTTAATTCCATGTGATGATCTGCACAACAACCACAGATGAGGGGACAAACAAGCCTTAAGAAAATACCAATGCAAATATTCCCAGCTAGCTAATTCTAAACTTGAGCACTTCAAATTAGTTCCTGCAGATTTGTGTTCTTAGTTGTGCTTCTCGCTAGAGAAAAAAATCCCCTGCAATGCACAATAACTGAGATTTGAATCTTAGATCTCTTAATTATCCATTGAAAAGCTTAACCATTGCACTATTGCTAGGGGATGTCGGTGTGTAAGATCGATGTTTATACTAATACAGCGAGTCATTATGATATTTACTTTGTGTTTGAGCGCGGATGTGGTAGAAAATAGGAATCAGTTGCCGAGACGATGTTGCATAGCAAACTTTTTGGCAAGGTGAATGCCAAGGTGAGGATGGTAGTGATTTATGAGGTAGAACAATGTATTTAGATGAATGAAATAATTTGTAAAAATAGATGAGTATTTGTAAAGGAATTTTTAAAAAATTTTACTCTTGTACATAGCTGATTGGAATTTAGTATTTTTTGATTTATTTTAGTTTGTGAAGATCATAATCACAATCTCAAAAAACAAGGGGGAGGGGGTTATTTTAACTGTTTCGATAATTTTTTTTAATTACTATTAATTATGGAAGCACCGATTGTTTGATCGTGGTTGACCGAGTTAGTTAGGAAATTTGAGAGTCGAGTTCATCAGTAAACTCGTCTTTATGATAACGACTTCTTAGATCTAATAAGGTCGCGTGAATAAGATCTATTGACTTAGAGTGAAGTGCATAAATCATAGTCTAGTGATCTAGAATGGATTAAAATCCTAAGAATATTAAGCACATTGATAATGCATAAGCAATTTGAATTCCAAGTTTGAGGAACTCAAATTTAAAGAGGTGTATTCAATTAAGAGATTTAAATACTTTTATTGATTTTTTTTTAGTGATAGATTTTTATAGAGTTGATAGATTTTTATTAATTTTTTTATAGAATTACACAGACTTGTGAAAAGAATTTCATGGAGTTCTAGAAACTTTTTTGCATGATTTTTACATGCATTTATAAACTTTTTAACTTGTTAATTTCATAATTAAATAATACCTTATAATTCATTATCTAACACTCGATCAAATATGATTACTAAGAAAAAAAAGATTATTCTCATATTTTTTAATTTAAAAATTATTAAAAAATATTTATAAAAAAATAAAAGTATAATTTCTCTATGATATTTTTCATTTACTTTTTTATTTCACACATTTTAATACTCTTCTCGCTGCATAAATAAATACAAATGAGTAATTTTTACAAGAAGTCAATAAACCACTTTTATATAAATTCTGTACCAACCAAATAATGACTTGTGGTTGTATCTACTACATGACGAGAAGAAAAACCGAGTATCCAACAAACAAAAATTCATCCAATTGAAGAAAAATGAAAACAAGATAAAATATCAATTTTTACCATCACACATATAAACAAAATATATCCATAAACAAAATATGCACATAAATATCGACGATCACACAATAATAAAAAAGTAAATGATGTTCAAACAAAAATGGATGTTCCAGCAACAGATTAAAAAAAAAAATGAAAAGCGCTACGATTTCTTCAAGATGAACAAACAATAAGGCCAAACTGTATAATCCCAATAGATATTCACCTGTGCAAAAGAGAGATCGAAGAAGACCCGAGGAAATGGAAAGAGCGTGCTTGATTAGCCGATGGAGCTCGGATTCAACGGAAGAGGAGGTCGATCTAGGAGCAAGGAAGCAAGGAAGAGGCAGAACTATAGAGGAAGGAAAAGAGAGACAATGATAATCGAAAAGAGAAAGGCGTGTAAAATTAGAAGTCCATAGAAATCTCAACGATGAATAGATGACTTTTTCTTTTATTTTTAAAAGTTTACCAGGGGTTTAAATGGAAAAAATTTTAAATTTTAAAGACTCCATGAAAATCTATTGAAAGTTTGGATACCAAAAGATTTTCATAGAGTTTTAAAAAGTCGAGTTTCAATACCACATGACTTTTTAAAATTCTATAAAAATCTAATTTGGATACCACTAAATTTCTATGGAGTTTATAAAAGTCTAGATTGAATACAACTAGACTTTTAAAATTCATAAAAGTTATTAAAAGTAATTAAAAATTCAACATTAATACACCCCCTTAATCTTATTTTTTATCTATCTAATAGTGTTGTCATACTACCAATAGTCCAAATTAACATTCCAAATTTAAAAAATAAAAAATCATATTGATTCTTTTGATATAAGAAATTTAAATCAAATATTAATTTCCATTGGTGACGAATAAAGGGATTCATTGCAAAATTTTAATTTTTAAAAAACAAAAATAAATGTCTCATAAATATGGCAGTTGGACCTAGAGATCTCGAAAAGATAAATCAGTTTCTATATGTTCGTATCGATATCCTGATGATATAAATGACCTCAAATGTCAATTCCACCCAATAGATTGAGGTCTATAATTATTTTTAACACGAATTAGTTTGAAAATTTTGATTTGTATTAAAAAAATACGGATCTCAATATATTGGATGAAATTGATATTTGATTTATGTCATTCCGAGAGTTCTCTAGGTTCATCTACCAGTTTTAGGATATATGCATTTACTTTAATTTTTAATTTTTTGCGCCAATCTGCAATGAATCCGTTTATTCATTGCCAATTTGCTAAGAATCCAGGATTTCGTCACAACATTGCCTGCATCATATCTCAAACTTCTACGATGAACACTGTTTTCATCTCAAAGTTTTCAAATATTCCAACGGATATCAAATTTTGACGCTGATTGGCAACGAAATATGCGATAAAATTTTATTTGTTGTTATTTTGCAACGATTTTATTTCGTTGCCAATTTGGTTTCGAATTAGCGACGAATTCAATTTTTCTCCCTAAATATATTACAGATTTGGGGTGAATAATTTTCACCCTAAAATTTTATCCCTAAATTAAGGTTTTCAGTTATATTCTTCATCCATTCTACTAATTCGTTGCATATTGTGATATATATAGTTCTCTTGATATGTTTCAGTCACGTAAATGCTATCAATCAAGTCAAGAAATGCACAACGAAGAGAGGACAACAATGTCATACCTTCATTCACTTCCAGAAGCAAATTAAGCAAAAAAAAAAAAAAAAAGATAATTGATTCAGATGAATTTTTTTTCTTTTTCTTTTTCTTTTTCTTTTTTTTTTCTGTGATTAATTACTTCATTCAAAAATGGTTGAGGTTTCCAAGACCTTTTAGCAAACTAGCAATTGATTGGCATATCTTGAAGAAGATCATCACTCATAGAAACTTGGAATTAAGTAGTTAAATTAGATTAACAACACTGTTACAGTTTTGTGCCCAACCTAAGCTCGAGGTCCAATTCCTCTTCCACAGGACAAAGAGGGAGCAATTTGAAGCTTTCCTCTTCCACTCTCCATCTCTTCATCCTAAAGCTTTCCTCATCCTCCTCCACGTCTCGCTTGCGCCGCGATGAATCGACGAAAGATGCAGTAGTAGAAGCAGCAGCAACAGTAGTAGTAGGGCTGCTGATCACTTCTGCAACCCTAATTACAGACAGATGATGAGAAGGCAGTAGTGCAACAGCATTATTAGGCCTCGACGGCATGATGCCTTCTTCGTCTGCCCATTGCTTGAGCCTCGCACGGTCGCGGCGGTGGGAGTTCATGTGGCCGCCCAGCGCCTGCGCCGACCGGAACTCTCGCCGGCAGAAGCTGCAAGAGTAGGACCTCGGCGGCCAGACGCAGCCCCCGAGGAGGAGGCCGGCGGAGTCCTCCGCGAATGCCTTTTCCTCCCATGCCGGATCATGAGAGAGCAATTGCGAGGAGCCAACAACATTATTTGGATTCAAATTCCTCCTCCACATCCAATTTTTTCTTTGCTCCATGAATTAAAGAAGATGAAGATGAAGAAGAAGAAAATTGAATGATCGAGTGGATCGATCAGTTGAATTCTAAAAGAAAAGACTAAATTGGAGAGAATCTTGTGGCGAGATGGATCGATCGATCGATATATAGAGTTGTGCAATTGGTATTAAATGCATGAACAAGTCTGGTTTTCTTGGCGTAGGGTGGCAAATTTCAGCTTTGTTTGTGCATCACCAACCATATAATTTAATTGTATTAATTAATGGGGAAAGGGCAGGTTTGGTCCCTATCACACTATTAACATTCGTCATGGCATCTAATGTAATTAATTATGGATCACAAAACATTCTTCTTTCTGGTTTATTATGTGCTAATTAAAGAAGGTGATTAAGGGGATGTGAATTGGAGTCGACTAATTAATTGTTTATCTATGATACTTGAATGATATATAGGAGCTTATAATTAATGAATACTAAATTATTCAATGCAATACAAGTAGGGCGGTAAACAAGTTGAGCCGAGCTAGGCTTTGTTTAAGATTGTTTGATAAAATAATCAAGCCGAGCCAAGCCGAGCTTAAAATGAACCAAACATTTAAAATGGTTGTTTAAGCTTAGCTTGGTTTAATTTTTATGAGCTTGAGTTTGTTTGAAACTTAGCTTGAGCTTGGTTCGTTTAAATGTTATCGATCTCTCAATTCAAGCTTGGTTTGAGTTTGGTCGAGCTTGGTATGAGCTTGGTTTATTTAGATGTTATCGAGCTTTCAATTTAACTTGTTTGATTTTTTGAGATTTATGTTTGTTTGATTGATTATTGAGTTTAATAATTCAAACTTATTTATTTTATTATTTATTTATTTATTTAGCATGTTTATAAGAATTTTATTAATAAACATGATTCACGAACGCTGTTCACGAACGCTAACGAGCTGAACACATATGTGTTCAAACTTATTTGTTTAATTTAATGAGTTGTTCAAGCTTGTTTGTTTATTTGCTCTTGTGTATATTGAACGAACATAAATAAACTCTTACCAAGCCAAACAACAAGCTTGTTCACGAACGTTTAGTTCATTTACAGCCCTAAATACAAGTCATTTAAAATTAATATCTATTATTGTCAAACCCATTGTTGTATAATATGATTTTTCCAGCTGATTACTTTTAAGTATATACCTAAGTGAATTTGGATACAGTATTTTAGCTATAAGGCTTTACCTTTGTAATAAAAACTTATCATAGATTGATTACTGATATTTTTAATGATTAATTCTATTATTGGATTAAATTATCAAAAAGCCTTCTATATAAAAACAAAAGGTTGCTTTGACTGAACCATCAACTGAGGGGATTGTCTTGTCTTGCCACAGAATCATGCTGTTGGAATTGATGATGTTACATGTTCGAGATCGAGTCTTATGTAGTGATCATGTCTCGGGGCTGGTGTCCTTTTTGTTTATTTTATATAAAAATAATAATATTATTTTTTTTACCAATTGATTATTTACGTTCGTTCAATATACACAAAATTAATTAAATAAATAAGAAATTTAAACAGCTCGTTGAAATAAATAAATAAGTTTGAACACATATGCGTTCAACTCGTTAATGTTCGTGAGCAACATTCATGAATCATGTTCATTAATAAAACTCTTATCAGTATGCTAAATAAATAAATAAATTTGAATTATTAAACTTCATAACCAACTGAACAAATAAAACTTTAAATAATCAAATAAACTTAAATTAAGAGCTCGATAACATCTAAACGAATCAAGCTCGAATCAAGTTTGAATTAAGAGCTTAATAACATCTAAATGAAACAAGCTCGTCAAGTTTTAAATAAGTCCAAGCTCATAAAAAATAAATCAAGTTAAAATTGAATAAGCATTTCAAAAACTTGGTTCATTTTAACCTTGGCTCAGTCGACTTTGCTCGGTTACATTATCAAATAAACTTGAACACCCTAAATCTTAGTTTAGCTCAGCTCGGCTTATTTACGTTCCTAAATAGTAGATTTAGAGAATTAATAGTGAAGTAATTTTCAATCGCTTGATCTAACTTAACCTTTTGGTAGCTTAAGGAAATATAGCAGATCAAGCTTATAGAAATCACTAACTGATGGAGCACAGTGCAAAGCTTATATAATTACAAATGGAACTCTATATATTGAGATGTGAAAATTATATAGCGCATGGCCCTATCGAAGCATCCAAAACTGTAAGCTGTTGTTGGCAGAATAGTTTAGGGTCAATTATGAATGAGATGA
>JBBPFQ010000044.1:361684-375440 GCA_037974815.1 Kaempferia elegans
GAGCTGTTCAAGCTTGTTTATTTAATTGATCTTGTATATATTGAACGAACATAAATATGCTCTTACCAAGTCGAACATCAAACTTGTTCATGAACGTTTGGTTCATTTAAAGCCCTACACACTACAATTTGATCTTAATTACTTGACAGTACCACATCACATAGTGTTTTTGAAATTAAACACTGTGCTTATTCAACACTACACTAATGTCAATGAAATGCAGTTTTTAAAACAATATCTTTCATCAGTTTATTTCTTACATACTAATTAATAACTGAATTTATCTCTCCAAGCCATAAACTTCTGATCAGGTTGGTGATGCTACTGCCTGTCTGTGATCCCCAAATACTCTGTTCAATACCATGGCCAACCTGATGCCCCCTTGTGCTATCCTTTTGGCCACAATCGGCAGCCTTGAACTGAAGTACTCATCTGGCCAAAAGTAAACAAAATAAATAATAAAACAACATAAAAGAATCATTAATTTTTTATTTTCTTGTTGCTAACAGTTGAAATATTGTGGAGCTAAAATTACCTGCTAAAATGTCTCCTTCACTGACTCCATTGTATCCTGATTTGCAAGCTAAGCCTATGCTCTCTTTAGCATACCTGTCCAAGCAAGAAGAAGAGATGATAAATGAGTAGAATTTTTAATTCTGCAATATGTGTGAGATTTTACTTGGTCGGGCAGGAGAGGAGATCATCACAATCGTCCCAAGAGGAGATGTCACTTGCCCATATTCCCTGCAGGAAGGAAATCTGTACTCATGCAAACGTGTTTTTCTTTGGCCAACAAAAATTAACATCAAAACAAACTCACATTTGTGAAATTATTCTGCAGCTCTTCTTGGAAAGCCTCCAAATCCTTGTCGTAGTAGTCTGCAAGAGCTGTGAGGATAATTTCCCTGTCCCACACCTAATTCATAGAAGAATCACACCATCAAGGTGAAGCTGCAAGAGGAATTTGACCTCTAATTCAAACCATCATGATCTTACGTGATGTAGGTTTGATTTGTGCCTGAACCAACGGACGTGGATGGTGTTGCCACCCTTATCGCTGGTGAATCCAACATGCATGGGCTGCAGCATCAACCATTTAATTAGAATATACAAATGTCAAGAACTTGGAGTTCAATGAAGACAGAACGCTATTACTTGATGGATATCGCCCATGAAGTGGGAGAGGAATAGCAGTGCTTCAGTTAAGTTGTCTGTGCAAAATCAACAATAATGATCAACCAACATAAACACACGCACTATAATCTCTGTACTAAATATAAATCTTTACAAAGGCGATCGGAGGAGCCTTCGCGGTAGTGAAGAAGCTGTGAAGTGAAGTTGCTAATTGCTCCAGCGACACACTTATCTTCTTTGCAATCCCCTGCATCAATGATTTATAATACCAGTTCAAAGAATATTTTTTTGGGATCTACTGTGATTGTACTAAGAGATTACTTGCGTAGTTGAAAGTGCAGGCTTCGTCGGGTGTGTCAATGAAGTGGAGACTGCTCGTCCACCGATACTTGTACCAGTGCCGGACTTGATCCGGCCAAGTGCAGAGAGAAGACAGATCTCCATTTGCGTATTGTGGCAGCAGGTGCTTCACTGTCTCTGCTGCTTCATGATCCAACAGATCCTACAACACATAAACACTAATTTCTTGAGCTTAATAATTTGCGCTTTAGCAATATGTTAATCTTGTTTAAAGAACTACCTGCGCAATTCTGCAAGTTAGAATGTGCCCCTCTTTGCTCCAAGACTGAGCCACTGGCAAAGAAAAAACCATCATCACCGTTGGCATCATTAACCACAATGCTTGCCTTGAAATCTTCATGGTTTCAAGATCTAATCGCTTGTTGATTTTGTTGCAACAGAGAGTAAGATGCTACTGACCTTAATATAAGCAAGCAGTTGGAGGAGCAGTGTTCTTTGAGTGCAAGTTTCGTGTTGTTGCCGCCAAAATGATGCTCTTTGATACCGGATATTGAGAGGCATCTGCTAAGATTAACTAGGAAGCAAAAATCTACCTCAAGAAGGATTGGGCAAGCAAGCTAGTTCTTCAAGCAAGGGAAAAGTCTGAGGATAGTTTTGGATTTATTTAGTTTCAGAGTTCGTTGAGGAGCAGGATCTGTTTAAGACTTTCAGTGACGTCAAGAAAAAGGAGACTTTTTTTCTGATCAAAAAGTTATGTCATGGAACCGCTACAGATGTCCAATTCGTGTGGCTGTTGACAGTGAACCTTCAGATAGAGAACATTTCTGCACTGTTCTTATTCACAATGGAAACCTTCGGATAGAACACTCCTTTTAGACTATTGATTTACCATTTATAACAAGAATAAAGCTGTACATTCTAAACGATGAAAAAACAAACAAACAAAGTTTTCAGCTCGAGGAAAATACGACACAAACACCACAAGCATCAGTAAAACATGTCGACTCAACTATGAATACTTAATCTTGTTTCTTTAAAAATTAAGGTCGATGGTGTGTCTACTACTAAGACTTGTTTAACAAGCATCTAGTTTTAGTACAAAACACACCGCATCCTGGTCAGCTGACCTATGATAAGATTAATCTTGCTTAGTATCAAAGAGTTAATACTTGCTGCAATGACATTGTGGAAAATTTGTCTGACGAAACAATTTATATCTGTCTACAATTCCTCGAGTTCACAACAATTGCTGCTGGACTAGGCTTTCTGCCATCTCATAGATAACAGGAATGACACTTGCATTCATCCCATAATATGTCTACCCATGAATGAAACATTGTTGCAAGATAGGATGTGAGAAATCAACATACTTCTCCCAAAAACCCTTGTACTTCTCCATTCCAATCTTCAACCAGGGCTTCATGTTTCCATTATAGTGCAATACTGCACCATTTTTTATTATCAACGGATCGACATGAGTATATCCCAATCCTAGCACATGCCATTCGGGGTCCAACTTCTCCACCAACCCATAGAAGGCCAGCAAGCCAGGAGGCAACGTACCAAGCTTCCATAAGGAATGGTCAGCATTTTTGTCCTGCCAATAGTGATAAATTCCTGTTACATTCTTCTGCCGCCACTCCCTTAGATCAAGGACATTCATTCCGAATGCCCATCCACACGCGTCAGGATCAAAATGTGCTCGTATTAAAGGGTGGGAATAGTTCAGATATTTATGGAACCTGTGAAATGTCTCCATGCAAGTCTCAACAGCACCCATCACGTTTCCATTTAGATTGATTGAGAATAATTCTGAGAGATCCTTTTGAACAACAACGTCATCGTCAAGGAACACCACTTTTTGTAAAGCTGGATAGACTTCTGGGATATAGAACCTTAGGTGGTTTAACATTGATAAGTACTTAGGGTTCCTGAACTTGATTGGAGTTCGTTTATCACCACTTCCAGAAAAGTAGTAGCTCTGTGTTTCAGAGTTTTGAAGTTGCTTTAAAACTGGGACATACGAGGCATTAAGCCAGCTGAACTCCTCTACCTTCTGGATCTCAATGGTTGCACCTTGGAAATTGTTCATGGAGAACCAGGCCTTCATCGGAGCATAATTTACCTCGTCTGTAACCAGGTGGAATACAACCATTTCTGGATGCTTTGAGTTCATGGACGTAGAGTTGACCACAGCTGATGCAGCAAGGATGTTATCAGAGAAAATACAAAAATGGTAAAGGCGATTGTCCCTAAGCTTCTCAAATGTGTACCTTCCTTCTGAAAGTTTTCTTTGAAGATTTCGATTCCTGAACCATTCCATAGTAAGCCTAATACCAAAACAATATAGGCCTTTGGGCAGTTCTTCAGCAGCTATTTGTCCATATTTGGTGCTCTTTTCAGTTTCAGATTTCATCTTCTCATCAAGAGCCAACAACTGACCTTTCATCTTCATAATCATGGTTGCACTGTCATAATGGAGCTGCTGCGCTTGGTAGAGCAGGAGACCCATATCACGAATTGCTTCCTCCATTTCCTTCGTCATCAATGAAGTTTCCATCATTGCAGCAGTTGACAGAATAGCTTGACATTTTTGAATTTGGGAACTAAGCTCCGCTGCAAACTGGAGGTTATTGTTATCTTTAGACACCACAACCAAAGTCTTTGCAAGAGTAATTTGGTCTACTATTTGCCGCATAAAGGAGTATGGACTAAGCATATCATCAGTAACGTTTAGACCTTCAATTACACTAGGGTTGTAGAGTTTCTGCAACACAATGAATATTTCAAGGGAAGAATGAGTGTGCATGTAAAAGCAAGAGAAATTATAGATTAAAAGGTAAGAGATAAATTACTATCCAGTAAACATTCTATTCTTATGTTGATGGGCTCTTGGAACATATTTTGTGGCCTCACCCCAAAATCATTAGATTTAGAGGAAGAATGCCAGAGTATTCTAAAGAATGATGGACAATAAGACAGCCACTTATTCAGATATATAATTGTTGCAAACCATGGAAATAAGAAAGGACCATATTACAGCAGAATTCTAACCAAACGGAGAAAAAATATTGTTATAAATTTATTAGGAAATCGACAAATATTTGGTACCACTTTTATGCATGATGTGCATCACACACTTCCACTTTTCTCCTCTTTCCTTGCACTTCAACAAGGATGTCGCAAGTTCTCAAAATTGAATTTTTCATCCTTTTCATAATTATGCATTTTTAACTAGTAGGCTGCTAGTGCACTAGACTGCCAACAGTCATAGTGCCAACTGCCAGCAAGAATGTTCCACAGAATGATATTTGAATATTGGTGTGCAGGTTTACCCACAAAGATCTAAGTGCACAAACGATCTTTGTAGTAAAGGTACTTAATTCACATCAATGATAAACACTAAACAATAAAACCAGTCTATGTAACTGCTGGCCAAGAAATAAAGTTGTTGCTAGTTCAGACGCCAATTAAAGATTCTCTTAAACTCCAGAGATTTCAATAAAAGGTTCTCATAAACTTGAGGATGTGGTTAAGCTTTCAATATTACACAATCTTTTCAATTTAGATGATTCATATTATCCATCAAAGAGTGAACACTCACCTGAGTGTGTGGAATATAAATACTTACTTGCCTGAGATGCCAAGTATATTTCTTTTTCCTCCTTTTACCACCACTGAGGACATTTTAATTGTAATTGATTCAACTTGTAACTATAAAATTTATTGCTCATCATTTGTCATTTTCATGACATCTTACTTTATTTTCTCTTACATCTATATGAGCTACAACTGATTGCTGACATATAGTAAAATTTGTATTCTCTCCTTGCATGTATTAATATTGCACAACTTTTCCTGTGTTGTTTATTTGTTACCAAAATCTAACTTAGAAAGAATTCAATCATGAAAATTTCCTTTTAGGCAAAGGGACACATGAGAATCACACCATAATCCACAGAATCCATCCCTTTAACCGGCCAGCCTTTGCTGAGAGGTATCTTTTGAACAAACTAGTCTCAATGCCAAATGAGAGAATCTTGTCGGTCATTATATAAACACAAACAATATAATAAACAAAAAAACATATTTTGTGTTGTAAGAGAACATGTAGAAGAAACTTCATCTGCTATATCCAGGTTGAATTTTCCCAATGTCTAAGGTGATGAGAATGACATTTGATGTAGGTTGATCCCAAGGAAAAATTAGGAAGCGAAGATGGAGATATGGAACTAAAATAGATTCCATGGAACACCTTCATCTGGAAATTCAGATATCAGAAATGGAAATCTAGGATATGACATTAAAATGGGGAGGGAAAAGGGGGTAAAGCTAATAGCTCTTCAGCCGAAACGACACCTTATAGTGTTGATTTCAGGCAAAAAGTTTCACCAGTGAGCTAAATAAAATCAAAACTTTTTGCCCGTTAATTGTTAACAAAAAATAAAAACAGAAAGATGTTCTAAAGATACTGCAGATATAAATCCTCCTAAGACAGAAATGATAATCAAGTAAAAAAACTCATGCAAACTAAACATCAAGGCAAGATCTCACCTGGCGGGCCAACGGCGGGGTGGATCTCGGCAGCTTCTCCCGACTTAGCACCACAAGGAGCAGGAGCACCCCGAGGCCGCCGGCTACAAACCACACCCAGGCACTCGAGAACCACCGTCTCCGAGACGGTCGCCTGAGATCGAACGGCCTCCGACTCATTTCGCTGCCCCTCACACCCTGCGACAGCAACCGAACAGATCAAGCGCCGCGCCGACACCCATCTTCGGAGATCCGGAGGAAGAGAGACCTTCCGGTCCAGGAATCGATCTTAGGGTTACGATTGGGGCTTTCAGGTTCGAAATCGTCCTCACTCCGACCTGCTATTCCGGCGGCTACGAGCTCAGGAGATTCCAGGTTGCGCGAGTGCCAATCTCCTCCAGATCGTTTGTCCCAGCAAACTTTCAGTTAAGACTCGGCTATTTCCTGTTATAGTAATTTAGAATTTGGCATCACGGGACTACTGTGGGGATCTAAGGTTTGACCAGTGCATATATAGGGTGTTCGATTAATTCGATAATAAATTAATTAAATTAACTAAAAATTAATTTAATATTAATTAACTGAATTAAATTAAAATTTATATAAAATTAATATCAAATTAATTAAATTAACTAAATTAATATTAAATTTATTTAAAATTAATAAAATAAAATTATATAAAATTAATTTTAAATAAATTAAATAAATCTCACCCTTAGGCTCAAATCATATTCGATAAATTCCAATCTGGTGGAGCCACATTTACATAATTTATTATTATTATTTATTTTGGGTCGGACAGGCCAAGGGTTATCATGTAAGAGTACATTGTTCATCTCATGAACAACAGCTGAAGCAACCTTTTTTGGCCGATTGTTTGGATTTATGTGCAGAGTATTTTAGAAGTTTAAGTTCCAACCGACAATCGCAATCACTGAATTTATGCTTCTTTTTACAAATTGAATATCCATGAAATGGCTTGAATGTTATACAAAGAGATTGAATTTAATGTCTTTGTTAATCAGTGTCTAAGTCAATACGAAGAAGGTAAATCACGGATGACTAATAACTATTAATAAAAATGGTTAAGACATAGAGGAGATATGACTAGACGAATGTCACAAGTATAGAAATAGTAGGCCCAAATAAGGATAGCTGTCACATTGTTAGAAGCTCTGACAACGCATTGGGTATCATGCACACGTGTAAAACTTGTACTATAAAAAGATGTCTCCACTCGTAGGCACAAGTACGTCAAAACTTTGCACTCTCTATTATTCTTTTCCTTCAGATTGATTCATTAATTTGAGTGTCATAGTACTTTGATTCAATTTCTAACATTTTCCGCCTAACAAGTTGGTCTTTAACGTATAGATCCTCAGAGCTCAAGCATCTCTGCTTCAGAGTCTTGAGAAGATCAACCTTAACAGCGACTGCGCATGCAAATCAAATCCTCTATCCCAGGATTTATCTGTCCCCGTGTCCCATTGCCAATCGGACGGCACAAATTTGATCTGATTAGATCTAGATTACACAGCACATATCACGAGGATAATCAGATCTGATCAGATTAAATCTGTGCCGTTCGATCGGCAGTGAGACATGGGGACAAGTAAATCCTGGGACAGAGGATTTGATTTGTCTAGATGTCGGCCGGCTAACTTTCCTACTTTTGACCATGTAACCGTTGACTGATCGCATTTGAAAAACGGTTAGAAAAATAGAATTAAAACGTGCGTTTAGCATATGCCTGATTGGATTTCCTGTTCTTCAGGGCCAGGCCCACACAATTAGCCCATTAAATCCCAACCCAAACTTGGCCGAAAATTAAATTCGATTCAGTTTGATCATCTGGATAGTTCGGATTCTTTATCGCATTATCACCATATCACCGTGTTCGAGTATCCATCGGACAATTCAGATTAAGGATGTTATGCATATTACAAGAATATTATACACATCTTAAAGATATCAGGACCGTCTGATACAGAAAAAATAATATTGAGACAGATAATCCGAACTCTCATCCAGACTAACCGAATAATGTAAGTGATGAAAAACCTACAAAGACGTTAATTTCCTTGTTAAAAATGGAGTCCACGTGGCACTAATTTGGCCAGCCGCTCGTGTGCACGCGGATCCCCCTTATATTGGGGAAGAAGGATCGATCATTAGAGGACACAAATTAAATGCGTGGATGACAAATCGCGATCACATCGAAATCTTATAATATCATTGAGGTGTGAGGCTAATTATCTATTAATTTCTAATGATTTTCTTTAAATCGATATATATGGATCAGTTTAATCTCTTAATTGGATGAAGATGAGATTCTACTATACATTGACTAATGGAGTATTAGATTTAATGATCAATTCATACGAATTAATTATATAGAATTAGATTAAAAGATTGATTAAATCAATTCATGCACTTTTGCCTTCTTTCATTCCTTTTATCCTGTCAAATGTTCATTCTCTTCCTCCTATGTTTCTTCTCCTTTGACGGGCCCATATTATCAACCTTTAGCAACCTTTTCCCGTATCGGTCCATCCGACTAGCTAGGTCGACTAGATGGGCTGATGATAAGCTACTTAGGTGTATATACAAATACAATTATTTCATCCAATAAATGTTGATTCAGCCAAACACATCTGAAAAAGACGACATAGAGGGAGGGGGAATGGAACCTGAGTGGTTGTCAGTTCCATCTCCAGCTGAAAGAAAAGGATGTGAGTGTTTAAGATCCACAAAACCAATGCATTATTATTGTCAAATAATTAATCAAGCACATCTCCTAATTGCAAGATGAAGATGGAGATGTTCTCATGTTCATGTTCATTGAAGGTCCCAGCTGCCACCATCTATCTCCAATGGCCTCACGACTGTGGTCTGATTGTATTTGCATTAATGGCAAATTGACAAATCAAAACGATACAATAAAACCAATTTGACATGAAAAGCCATTGACCAGGGCTGCTGACTAGCTAGCTAGCTGTTGGCACTTCACTTCACTTCACTAATTTGTGGTCCAGGTCCGAATGATTTTCATGATTTGGACAACAATATATGGCTCCATTTAATTTGTTAATGTCTAGGGTTTTTTATCTTCGCCGTTCGAAGGTGACTTCTCTCCCGCTCTACTTTTCCTCTTGTTTCTTTACTGTTTATCATCGTTTGCCCTCTCCCAGCATGTTAGGGTAGAATCAAATCTCACGTTAATATAGAAAAGATTATAAATTTAAAATGAATAAAATATCTCCATTGCCACGAGACCTTTTAGTTTTAGGTAGAGCCCAAGTGTAATCATAAGAGTTTAGATCCAAAGTGAACAATATTATGTTATTATAGATATATGTAGATTCTTTTTAGGCACAACAATTGATATCAAGTTAGTACTTAGTCATGGTCTAGACCATATGCCATATTGGACGGCCTTGAACAAAGTTAAGGGGAGGTCTGAAGAGATGCTCGGGGGAGGCTCGAAGCGGGTCATGGTGACCGGATATTTACAGGGAGGTCCGGAGCATGTCAAAGTAATCGAATAATTGCGGGGAGGTCTGGAGTATGTCAGGATGATCGGATGCTCATAGGGAGGTCCGGAGCAAGTCAGGAGTGATCGAATGCTCACGGAGAGACCTAGACCACGAGAATAATAATAGTCTTTCATTTAAGAGAGGATTGCTGAGGTACAACTAAAGTTCCATATTAGAAAGAGACGGAAACAATTATGAATTTAAATAAAGATTAAGATTAAAATCATTAAAACTTAGACTTTGAACAATATCATACCTCACCTTATTCTCGGAATTTTGCACCACTTGTACAAATTAGAATGTTTCAAATTAATTAGTCTTTTATTGCAATATGAGGTGAAGAGACAGATGTACTAATACTTTGATTGAAATCTAAGGACATATCTAACGGTGATTGGGGGGTTCTTGACCTTTTTGGTGGTCCCCACTAAAAAAAAACTCACAAATACCTTCGTTGTGGATGCCTAAGGACGATGAAGATCATTTAATTGATTTAAATGCAATTTTTCATGATAAAAATCTATTAATACTTTGAATTAAAGTAGTAAAAGATAAACAATTTAATGATATAGACAATCCTTACTAGATGGAATATTAGCAACAAGTGGAGTACATGTTAATTCTAATTAATTGGGCTAAGAAGAAACCTATAGTAGTGCTACTCAATTTCAAGTGAATATGCTAACGGTAACACTAACACTATATGTAGTGTTTGGTAGGGGTGATAGGATTAGGATTATTTTTTTTAATCGTTTTAATATCTCGTTTGGTATTATTGATTAGAGATAGGATTAATAATACCTCGTTTGGTATGAGTGATTAGGGATAGGATTAAGGCTGATTAGGGGTATGATTAATAATCCCTTGGTGCAAGGAGGGATTATTAATCATGCAACTTATCCTATCCTCCCTAACCGAATTAATCCTATCACCCCTACCAAACGGGGCCTAATATCCTGGTCGATTTTTTAGCGCGCGCGCACATATATATATATATAACATGGATGAAAATGAAGAATTTAATGTATTCATCCAATTCTGAATCATGTTCTTAAATACATTCTCACTTCAGCACCTCCATCATTAATGCAGATTTTCTTATAATGTTTTTTCATCTGCTAACCAATGGAAGTTTCTAGAAAAGAAAAATACCAGTAATGCGTTATGCCTGCATGATTTGGACATTAAACTACCAATATTTAACTGTCCAGTTTCAAAAAACTTTCAAGCAGAAAAGTTTTTTATACAGGCATCTGAAAATAAGGGTAACGCAAAACTAGCTTGCAATGCTCTACATGCTTATCCATAATGTTTACATTGATAAGAACTCATTTTCTCTTGAGCTGTTTTCAATCACTTCCTAGCCATCTTGTATGATGGCATTAACAATATAAATATGATATTTTGTCACAAAACAAATTAGCATAAGTATTTTGAAATAAAATTTATCTTCGATAAATTGGAAAGTAACAAACACCCTCAACCTTTATCTATGCAAGATTTTGGCTCCATACCTACAGTATAGGTGGTTCTGGTTCCCAAACTCAGAACCTCACAAAGGTTCTGTTCTACTTGGAACCAAAACTATTCCATATATGCCAAACCCTGTTCTTATTTCTATATATAAAGTTCCAAGCACAGGCCTTGGTACACAAATTTAGCACAGAACCATGCATCCTCGACCTTCTGCTAAAACTGAGAGATTAAATCAATCAGACAGGGTTACTGCATCCAAAGTGCTTGCACCTTCAAGAAGCCCTTATTCTCGTCTACATTTGTTTTCATGAGCCATCTTTTCAATCAACTGAGGGATATTGAATGCTAGGAAGATCAATGTGTCAAAACCTGGAGCCACGGCTCTCCATCATTAATTGAGAAAAACAGCTCTCAATTTACCAAAAGAATAAATTAATAACGACTACCAAATACCAAGCCTCTTGAAGTAGTTCTTCTTTCTTTAAGTAAACTTAATGCTACAGGCAAAGAGATACAGAGAGATTTAGACAACAGCCGTGTCTCTACAGCTAGCTATACACAAGGAGAAACTAAATCTGCCAAAAGAGTCATCTTTGTTTTGGATATGTGCACCAGAAGGAAGACTGCATTATCTTCTATAAATTAATTATCTCATACCAGTGTGAGGAAGACCATTGTGGTAGGAAGGTGTCGTTTAACTGATCAAGAAGCAAGCAATTTGTTTTATAAGTAGTCACCAATAGACAAAACCCCCTTAAACTATGTGTTATTTAAATAAGCTTAGAGTTGCAAGCACAAAGATGCAGATTTATCCAACCATGCATCTATGCATATCATTAACTTGAAGTGCCAAATCTGTCAAACGGGGCTACTCCATCAGGGTATTATTTTCATTAACGTGGAGCAGTCAATGCAAGCGTCAGATTCATATATTAATTGTGTAACGAAGATCAAGCTTTCCATCGTCAAATTGAACACTCACTGATCCTTGCAGCGCAAAATTTTTACCGCTGGCTTGATCTCCGTTGAAAAGACGCGCTCTGGCCGGTTCACGAACGTGCAATTAGGGCAAGACAAGACCGCCTTGCTCATCATCACCAGCATGTGACAGCGAGCGCAGACCGCCGCTACCATCTCCTCGGCGTCGGAGAAAGGTGAGACCCGCGACAAGGGACGGTCTTTGAAGTCCGTCTTGGGCTTCTCCTGTTGCCGCGTCGATGCTCTAATCGGAGGCGGCTCGGGGCTGGCGAGGTTGAGGTCGAGGTCGAGACTCAAAGGCGAGCCTGGCGGTGGGTCTAAGCACAGCCGGGGGTCCGTCGACGTCCTCCGGCGAGTCTTCGTGTTGTAGAAGTGGATTTGGCCGGACTGCAAAATGAACTCGACGATCCATTATTAATTTAATAACACAACAACGGTTCTTCTGTGATTATTTGAATTTAAAATAAACAAACACACGCGCGCGCACACGAACAAAATTTGAAATTTATATGTACCTAACCCACCTCGATATCGAGACAGCGCTGCCAATCCATCGGCAACGGAGCATCGAGATTAAGCTCGATCTCGTCTTTCTTCTCTTCCCTTTTGTTCGCTTTCATATCCCTCTTGGGCAATTCTCCATCCGCTTCTTCATCATTCCTCTTCTTCCTCTTTTTGGATAAAAAATTCTCAACTTTAGGACACGGCCTTTTCTTCTCCTCAAGAGGAAGGGCTGCTTGCAAGGACACCATGAGCGGAGGAGGAGGAGCAGGAGATCGAGTCAATTCTCAAACACCAAACTCTCTCTCTTTTTCTTATGTGATTTGTGGGGACTTGAGATTTGCTTATATAGGGAATGGATTGGATTGATGAAAGGTGTTGGTCATTAAATTGGAAGGGGACATAACTGCAAGCAAGGATATATGTATTTATTTATTTATTTATATATTCCACATGATTATCCTCCCAATCTTCAAGATCCATCCTTTCATCATGTATACATGGATTGAGAGAAGCTAATGATATAATGGTTAGATTGATATCAATGAATAATAAAGAGATTTAAAGTTGGAGTTTCAGTTGAGATGTATTATAGATAATTTTTATCTGTAATGATAAATGAGTCTTAGAATGTTAGTAATTTTTTCCTTCATGAATACTTCAATATTTATTTAGGTGCTCGATAGAAAACTTCTAAGGAGTGAGCCAGTCACTTTCAGAATTAGTCGGTTCGAAAAATTGGATATATAAATTACCAAAAAATATGGATTAAGAGAGAATTTCTCTCACCCCTATTTGATAGTCAATTATAAATTGACTTCACGATTTACCTCTCTTTACATAACCTAGGAGAGGAACTCTGAGAGATAAATAGAATGAGCGAAATCATATTTTGCTACAATCATATATGCATAGAAATAGAATATGTAATTGTTTTGGATAGTGGCAGCAAAAAAAAAAAATTTAATAGATCCATTTCTAGCGGTTGCATGTCCTTAGGAAAAAACTTCTCCCATCTCCTAGCTGCTTGATGGTCATTATAAGTCGACCTTGTGATTTATTTCCCTTCACATAACCTAGGGACGGAATGTGATGAGCACATGGAATAAATGTAATCACCTTTTCCTACAATAAAGTTGATCAATAAGGTGTAGGTTGTTTAAGGTATTTGATCTCCTTGTTCCAAGGGTCGTTGTACTTGTAACGACCCGACCCATTTGACGGTCCTTTCGGCGGCCCATTTGGTGGTCGTCGACCGTCGACCGTCGGCCGTGCCGTTACTATTCTGCTGGTCTTCC
>JBBPFQ010000044.1:417589-430086 GCA_037974815.1 Kaempferia elegans
AGTGATCACTGGATAAGTGTGGTATTGTGAGGCGGGCCAGATACCGTAATTGCAGCCGCTGGATGGTGTCCTGGGCACCTGCAAGCAATCGTACCCGTTGGATTTAGATCTGAATACAACAGTTCAGAATCGTTGATTCAACAACGTAAATGGTTGATCATTAATCTTAACCATACACGACGGCTATACTTTACGATTCGTGTCAGATTCATATCCGTTTCATCCTGATTCAAAATTATTATTATTATATTTTAAAAATTAAAAATTTATAAAAATTTATAAATTACTATTATACTAACATTATATTAATATATATAAAAATATTTTAATTTTCAAAATAATATTTTATTTAATCATAAAAAATCAACTAACCCCTAAATTCAGGTTAATCCAAATCTAATTAAAAATTTTCAATTCAAAATCCTCCCATTCAAATCCGATCCGAATTTAAAAAATTTTAATCTAAATTTAATTTTTTTTCACATCGACTCAAATTGAATTATTACATCGGATTCATTTTTACGCTAACGAGGGAGAGTATTTTTTTTTATACTCAGGGCATTGTTTACAAAAGGTATTATAAAAAGCGAGGACTTTTTAAGCAATTGGCCATATTATTTCATAATTAGTTTACAAATCAGGGTGGGAGAGCGAGTCCAGGCGCATCCCTTTCGTGCCTCTCTCGCCGCCGGTCTCCACTCGCATCGATCCTGAACTTTGTTAGCTGCTCTTCCTTCCCGCCGGTTACAGTGATCTGAAACTTGAAGTCCATCGATCTTTTTATCCCTCCGGTTTTCCGTTATCGGTAGATGGCGGCTGATTCGCCCACGGCTGACCGGAAAGGTACGACGATACGCGGGGGCCACAGTGAACAAGATTCTTCCTTTCTTTGTCATTGATCTTTTGGTTTCTAATTCCTCTCCCTTTAAAATTGGTTGCAGTGGTTGCTCACCTGAGGGCCACTGGCGACGCTCCTATTCTTAAACAAGCCAAGTTCAAGGTACCTCTTTTTGACCTTGTTGCTATTCCCTTCTCAATGGAAGGCCCAATATAGAAAGCAAAGTTACAGTGTGCTAGTTCTGAGGATATATTATTTAGATCCTTGTTACTATCCAAAGCTCAATACAGATTGTTACTTTATTTGTGTTAGAATGACATGCATCATTCCTTGCACAGGTTCCACAGGCCGTTTACTTTTTTTTTTTTTTTTAAACATAAGGATCAAATTCAACATTGATATCTTGCATTTTAGCAGATACAAATTGTACACGATTTATACTACTTAAAATCTTTGAGTTGATTAGCAAATAGCACTCCATGGTAATTTTACATGCATTGGGGAAATTAACTGGTCTGCAGTAGGTTCCAAGGTCCTAGAAATCATCATACTGACGTGTTATTGTTTTTGCTTTTGTCGCTTGTGCTCCTTCATACACTAATTGTCCTTGATGTATGATAGAGGGTCTTGAAGACTTGGAAATTAACTCTTCTCCTAAAAGAGTTAGTAATATAGTATAGTTTGCTTCAGTACATCCTTTGGCAAGTTTGGACATGATTCGGCAAGTTGAGGACATAAACTTGGTGCATGACAAAATATCATTATGTTTGACAACCATGAATGTGGTGGACTGTCTTATCATAAAGCATCAGTGAACGTCACCTTGTACAGTCATGACGAACACTAGTGTATCTCACGTAGTACATTTCAAGTTTAACTTTTGCGAATTGTATGCATGGTTATACTATCCAGCTGCATCCTACCTTACCAGGAAACATTGCTCTGCTGAAATCTGATCATTTTTGCATATATTTGTTTAAAGTATCAAGATTGGAATCAGCCGATTTGGATCAGGATACAGGATGCATGAAGTCTGTTCTGATTTTATCCGAAAAATAGATTCCAAGCTACTGCTAACTTCCTGGCTTTATCAATAATAAACAGAAGTACAAAATGATGGCAAATTTGTCAAGAATTAGCACAGGACAGTCAATAATTGGACAATACTTCTAAGGATCGGTTAATCCAATCATGCCCTGCTAATCCCAAGTGGATGGAGCAAATCAAATGGGTAGATGAGTGGAGAATGAGATGAGCAGAATGAAACCCTTTGCAGCCACACTATTGCAATTTTCATGTTCTGATGCCTATAATTTTGAATAATAAATTAACACACAAGGAAGACGAATTGTGTGCATGTTTTGTGAAATACGATAATATTTCACCTTTCTATTAATGGATTAGATTCTCATCAAAAGCAAGGAAGTAGATAAGCTATAATATTCAATTGGTAAGATGTAGTGTAATGCTAGCCAAAATTGGTATATAACCAATAATGATTTAATTAAACAATTTAATTCGATTCAAATAGTCATAATGGTATAATCCTGCTTAATGTAGGATATGGTTTGACAATGATAAATATACAAGACAAAGAATAATATACAACAATTAAGACCATTAAATATGGGTTAATTAATAAAATAAGATACATATGTGCTCTCTAGAATTGAACTGGATTAGGTATTGTATCATTATTGAAGAAAAAATAATGTACATTACAAGTGCAGTTGGCCAAAAAAATATAAATACATGTCCCTTAAGATCTACATATTTAATACATAATATCTATGTTACAGAGAAGCATATGCATTGTAACAAGAAAGAGGATGATTAGCAGTAAATTGTGTCAACATCAGGGAAGATCATTATTGTGACCTGATTCTTGCTACTGGTTTGTATCCAATGAAAGTGACTCTGAAGGTTGTGTAATGATAAGCGTTATGCATTGTATCTTACATGTTGAAATTTAGCTACTCCTTAACACTTAAACAAATGGATCCAGTGATCAGGGCTCAGTCATGGTTATTGGTTTTGCATCCTCTTGATATTTACCTTTAATAGGTAGTTAATTTGACAGCTTATCATTTATGTAGAATGTAGTTTTTTTTTTAATTATTTCTTGGATGTTTATATTTCCTTGAGTATTACTTGGATACTTTTAACATTTTGGCATTGGAGATACAAGTTTACACGTTTCTTCATCTAAGCTCATGCCAATTCCCAAATCAATTTATGTTCAAATGATGTCAATGAGTGCCAGATATAGATGCGTCAATGGCAAATTGAATGGCATCAACTCACATAGGCAAACTGCTAGTAAAGATACATTTACATTATCTCATCTCCTTCACCATGCTTAGTTAGCAAATTATAATTGAAAGTGTTTGATATTTTATGTTATTTAAGGTCAATACAAAACTTGATTTGCATTTAGTAATCACAGTATATAAGCAATGATTGCCTAGAGTGGAGAAGTAGGGAATGGAATGATAGACAGTTGTTTTTAATCTTCAGGAAGGAATTCCCTGTTGAGAAAGGAAATGCCCAAGGAGAAGGAAATCTCTGTTGAGAATGGAAATGCCTAAGGGAACCAAAATTAGACCAGGATTATGTATATTCTCATTCTAGTCTATTGTTGTTCAGAAACATACTCTTGCTCAGCTAGTTTAAATATATTCTACTTTTATTTGTATTTGAAAATTTTCAAATGAGATTCAGAAAGACAATAAATGATGACAATTAGTAATTGTGTAAAAATCTGAAGCAAATTGCTTTCTGTTTGTAGATTTCCGGAAGTGACAAATTCTCAAAGGTCATTGAATTTCTGCAGCGCCAACTTCACCGTGATACTTTGGTATCATATCATTACTCTCTTTTTCATATGCTTGGAAGCTTATAATGTTGTTATATTGCCCTTTCTAAAGATTTCCTCATCTGTAACAGTTTGTATATATCAACAGTTCGTTCTCACCAAACCCAGATGAATTGGTGATTGATCTCTATAATGTAAGCTTCTTTCTTTCTATCGTATATGCTGGTGATTTAGTTATGCATTGTATTGTCTCAGACCTTAACAAATAAAGCTTTCTTTCTGATTAGAAGTTCGATATCATGTTTTATATCCTGTTTATTCTTGAATTGCCTGTGTCGTAGGTCCAACTCCTTGTCTCTTGATTACAAACGACTTTATAACAATACACAATGCTGCAGGACTCTATATTAGAGTCATCTTGTTTATCACTTCAGAAAATAACATGTTGCACAACTAATGATTTCTAGGTACCTTTTTTTATTTTTTATTTTGTAATCGACAAAATTGCTGTGTGACCAAAGAGATATGTAAAGTTTTCCCATTCTTGTGGACATGATGCCAACTTTACATAGAGGAAATAAGATGTGAATCGTTTCACTAATTTAATAAAAGGGTTTTTGTATTATTTATTTCCATATACCCTAGGACATTGAAGAAAGAATTCAATATAAAAGAGCTTGATTCTCATGCCTAATAATTGGCATAGTCATCTATATGAATGCAATAATTTAAGGTTGTCATTCCATTAATCATTAATATTCCAGTTTAATGTTAAAATTGCTAAAGTTCCTTTGATTATTCTTTTGAAGATATGGGAAATGATTTTTTTTTTTTGAACTTGTATTTGTTTGACACGTCGAAGATATAATATCATGATGCATGTTGTTTGTAGATGATATTATTTTAATAGATGAAATGTGTGAAGGTTTAAGTGTTAAACTCGAATTTTAGTTGGAAACGCTAGAAGTGAAAGGTTGTAGGCTTAATAAAGTAAAGACAGAATATATGAAATTTAAGTTTAGCGATATTAAACATAATAAGACAATTGTTAAGATAGAAAATGATAAATTGTTTGTAACGGAGAGTTTTTAAGTATTTAGGATCATTTTTATAAAATGCTGAAAGTATCGAGTGAGATGTCTTATCTAGAAAGAACTGTCCGTCTTCTCCTATCAATGATTACTGTAAATACTGATTCTACTCAACTTTGATTTCTCTCCGTTTAGTAAACATTCTACAGTTATATATGTTTGATCGATTAAGCTTGGAGGTAAACGGAGGTGTAAACAATACAGGAGTCTGTAATTAAAATGATCTTAGATAATAGATATTATAGTGATGTAACTTTATATAGTATTTAATGACCGAACCTGTCCAAATAGCTAATCATAAATTTTCCGACACAATTTTTATTGAAGGTTTAACTGTGTCAAATCTGACCTTAAGCTGGACTAATTAGAAATCTGTTGGTATAGGCTATAGCAGAATTTAAGGCCACTAAACCAGCTTGGGCGGCTAGCAAGATGTTTACCTCTCTTTTTCATTTCTGTTCTTTGGTTACATATAAATAATAATAACAATAGTAGCAGCAGTAGTGGGTGTTTTGTTGATATACTCGGGAGCAAGTATATCAAGATTCTCCTTCTGGAAGCAATTTATAACTGTTCTTATTCGCTGCAATTTTTCACAAGTCAAACTTTCATGTTTGATCTAATCATCTAATGGATACACATTAATTTCATTGTTGTTTTTTTTGGGTTTGCAGAACTTTGGATTCGACGGTAAACTAGTCGTTAACTACGCTTCTTCCATGGCATGGGGCTGAGCAAGATCTACTACTATGTCGATCGACAAGTTAAAGAAATGCCCTTCCCCCTGTAAATTTTGGTCGTTAGTATTGTCTTAAATGTATCATCAGAAGATAACAAATGATGATATGTTTGCTGTTCTCTTTTTTTAAAAAAACTTGGATCCTTGTGGCCTTTCTTCATGTCAGAATTACTTTTTTCCCCTTCATTTTTGCTTTTGATTTTTTTCCCACATAAGCCCAAATTTATGGTTATAATTGGGCCAAGAGAATTTCATAATTTGTTCAAAATTAAGTTTGTGGACTTGGGAGTGAATAGGGCATTAAATAGATAATTCACATTTGTTATTATTATAAACTGTTTGCATGTGAGGGTCGCACATAGTGGATGTCAGAGATGGATGTACAGAGTAATAGAATTATATATATATATATATAAGCGTCTATTTAATTTTTTTAAAAATCAACATTTATTTAAGATGAACACTATACTCAAAAACATCTAAAATTTTTAATCTTAAACACTACAACTCAAGAGAAAAGATTAAACACTAGAGAGAAAATTTTATTACTTAAATCCATTATAATTCAGCCCATAAATCTTAAATCCTAAATATATATAATATACCTCTTGAACTCAGGAAAATCACTTAAATTTATTATAATCTAACTCTTAAAATTTTAAATTTTAAATATATATAATATACCTATGAACATTTAAAATTTTTAATTTCAGTGCTAAAACTTAAGATTTAGACAATTTTACAATATTATATGTAAAATTTTTAATATGTAAAAAAAAAACATGCGAGAAAAAGATTGTATATAATTTAACAGAATGCAGTCGCCCACCAACGAACAATTTTATATATAGTCCGTATCTTCTTCGAATCGGATATGCCGATATGGTATCCTCCGATGGAGGAAATTGCCATCCCGTTTTTCATCCTTTACTCCGGCTTCCTGTCGCGCCCTCCAGGTCGATCGCGGAAGCCCTTCGTCGATCCGTCTCCCAGTCGGCAACGGCAATTGGAGTCAAAGCATCATCGCCCTTGGACCTGATTCTGCGCGCAGGAAAATAACCTAGGGTTTCGCCGCCGCCGCCGCAGTTTATTCAGCAACCGGGGAGGGGATCCAGGTCAGGCGAAGATGGGAGAACGCAAGGTGTTGAACAAGTATTACCCCCCGGACTTCGATCCGGCCAAAATCCCTCGCCGGAAGCAACCCAAGAATCAGCAGATTAAAGTTCGGATGATGCTTCCGATGAGCATCCGCTGCAGCACCTGCGGCACCTACATTTACAAGGGTACGAAGTTCAATTCACGAAAAGAGGACGTCATTGGAGAGGTGAGATTTTTTTTCTTATTTTCTTATTTTCTCTTCTCCGTTACCTGGTTTCTTGACCTTTGTTGTTCCCAAAGCGGCAACTTTGATTACATTAATAATCGAATGCCACATGACATGAGATTCTGAATACCTTAGTAGATTTTCTGGTATTGCTTCTCCTTCCTATATCTAACTCATGCTTTGTCCTTGAAATATTGGTTAATCTCTATTCAGATTCTAAATCATAGAAATTAGGAAATAACTATTGGCGGAACTGCACTCTCGAACTATAGTCTTATTCATATTCTTAGACTTCCCCATGACGACGCCATGATTTTGACTCCTGGGCTTGGGGGGGATCTGTCTTTCCGTGTTGACTAATTTTTCTGCCAGATGTTATGTAAGTTTTTAGTGCCTTTATTCAGACATAAAGTTTTATGGAATTATGTAATGTGTTTGGAATTCAATTATCCAGCAAAAAAAAAAAAAAGGAATTAAGATTTCCAATTACATTCGGCTGGTTTTTTTTTTATTTATGTTTGAGAGTTTTCTAAGAATCACTAGACTGATTTATAATATAATACTAAACATTCTTACTGTATCATTTCAAGCATAGAAGTGAAATTCTGGTTTCTCACTTAATTCCAAACATACAAGTTGGAAAAATGTCCTTCACGAGAGTACATTCTTTCTGCAATTTTGCCTTACCCATTTTTTCAGTTGGCAAATTTAACTTTTGTTTATTAGCTTGTGCCCTTCAATTTTCTTAAACACTACGAGTTCAGGAACTTTTCTATTGTGAATTTGATTTTTGCAGTAAAGTTTACTATCAATACATTTTTGCAGACATATTTGGGGATCCAACTATTTAGATTCTACTTCAAGTGCACAAGATGCTCAGCTGAGATAACATTCAAGACGGATCCTCAAAACTCTGACTACACCGTTGAATCCGGTGCTTCCCGTAATTTTGAGCCTTGGCGTGATGAGGATGAGGTAAATGATTATTCATACCTACAATGCATTTTTTTTTTTTTTTTGACGTTGCTTTGATTTATTGGTTTACACTGTATCCTGTTGTTCAACAATTCATTTTATATTCTTACTAGGCTGTCCAGAAAGAGAAGAGAAAAAGAACTGAAGAAGAAATGGGAGATGCTATGAAGTCTTTGGAAAATCGAGCTTCAGATTCCAAACAAGATATGGACATTCTTGCCGCACTTGAAGAGATGAGGTCTATGAAGGTGTATTTAAAACTTGTTCTTCATTTACGACTTGCCGATGACGTTTTGTAGTTTATCTTTTTGAGGAAACAAATGTCCTAACCGCTGTTCTTTCTCTTTTTGCAGTCTAGGCATGCAACCATGAGTGTTGATGTGATGTTAGAAACTTTAAAACAGTCGGCCTATGAAAAGGTAATATTTGTCTGATTCCTCTTGCTTTCATTTTTCTTTAATTTTCTTCATAAAAACATGTGTATTCATTTGCGTTGATATAATGTATCTTTGATATAAAAATTGGACCTGTACATGGTGCATGTTTGATCACTACTTTAATGACATTTTGTTTATCTCCCTTAAGTCTCATCACAGTGAATAATGTTTCGCAAACCCAGATTCAATGAATGGACATTTTATAGCAATAAATTGTGAATGATAGCAGCTTTCAAATTTTTAGCATATCCTTCCGATCTCCTTTATTTGGATTGAGATTCTACCAAAGACAATGGAGAGGTTCATAGGATTGAACTGTAGGATGAGAGCATGGGATTTTAAGTTCCTGTAAATTAACAAAATAGTTTCTTAAAAAGTATATTTGGCACTTATTTTTATCATGTACGCAATTTTCTACTATTTATGGTTTGCCATATGTATTAATTTTTTACCACTATCATAGGAACATTTCAAACTTTACGTCATTATAATTTTTATTTGGTGGGTGTATGAATTATGAAATATAATTTTAACATGTTACAATAAGAATGACAAATTAAAGGAGTTTTTCTATATGCAATGTAAGAAGAGCTTCATAGAAATAGAAATGTTCTTACATAATATGTTAAAAGATGATATCAGCTCTGTCAATATATTCTGTTAGTTTAGTATTTACTATTTAATAACAATAACCAAGTCTTATCCCACTAGGGTTAATTCGGCCTTGCCTGTACAGACAATGCCCCCACCTCTCTCTCTCTCTCTCCTATCTCTCTCTCTCCTATGAGAGAGAGAGAGAGTAGATGGTGGTAGGGGCACTGGCTTAGTTTAGTATTTAATATTGTAGTATAAAAATAATTTCATATAGATAGAATTTTTCTTTGAGGGTATGATATGACAAAGATGATGCCCATTTTTAAAAAAATATTTTATTCATCTAATTATAAAAATTGATATCCTACCTGGAAATGGTGAGGAACTTAAAGGTTACAATCTGAACGTATTTGGTATTTAGCAGGGTTATGCTTTTGTGTACAGATCTGCTGGAGTCCCTTAATATTTATTTTGTAATTTCTATAAGTATATATTTCTTGAAAAATTTGACATCATCTAGTGTTTATTATTATAAAAAATTGTAGTGTATTGGCTACTAATCTGTAAGTTTATACTATGATTTTGAATCTCATCCGCAATTTCTTTCTTTTCTTTTTTTCTCTCTATTAAACGACCATCTTCTCCACAACAGGACAGAAAAAAAATGGAAGAGCTAGATGAAGCTGATGAAGCACTTATTAAATCCATAACTTTCCATGTAAGAATCCAAGAATTCTTTCTATTTCTTTATTTCATTTGTGGTCACTATATGTTTTCTTTTTCTAGGTTATATTTTTTTAGAAATTTTGATGACAATTGCTGCTTCAGGGTTCAAAAGATTTTGTTCGAAGAATAGAAGATGACGAAGATGATGATGACATCGAGGAGCTAGGCCAGTCATCTTCTAGTCTAAGCCACAATTTAAAGGTATTTCATTATTATCTTTATCGCTTGATATTCTCTTTGTGCCATTATTGAATAGTTCCAGCAAACTGTTGCAATAAGTTTGGGCCTAAACCCTAAAACCCTGAAGGCCTGAACTGTAAATCCCTAAATCTGAAAACTCCAAACCCTAGCCTCTTTCTTGAGTTCCATACCTTGGGCCTTTATGTTCATAATGATGTCGTGCTCGCTTTTGGTACTCCGGAAAAACAAAGCTTGATCGAACCCATATTTGCTCAAAAGATACAATCCGCTCATGTTAAGACTTCATATGGATTCAATGTATTCTTATCTTCAACGAATGACCCAACATTCAACGCAGACCGAAGCATATGGTTATCTGTATTCTATTTAAGGGATGGGAGATCTACAAGCTATTTTTTGCCTATCTCCTTGACCGAGCTGGAGTCTTGGCGTAGGAAAACTTAAGTGTGTCACGGACCTAAATACATATAGATGCACTGTGAGACAGTATGATAATGCTTCTTTTGCATTCTCCTCTTGAACAATTATGACTTCTAAGATACTTCCTTATATATACTTGTTTTGTAAATAATTTAGTTAAAACTGTGGTGATGAACTAATAAGGCAGGTCTTATAAGGCGGGCTTGACAATTTGAACTTTGGCCTGTTATGCCTTTATATGATATATTCCAAATGTTTGATTTTTTTTTCCATTGCTGGATGGGTAATTAGAGCCAGATCACATCTGTTTGTAGTGTTTTATGATTTTTGTTTTTGATTGATGCTGAGTTCATACTTATGCAGAGGAAATTTGCCGCAGAGCCTTCAGTGAAGGTGGAAAAAGCAACAGACTATTTAACCAAAACTACCGGCACCGATTATGCTAAAGATGGAGGTATTATTACTACTAAAATTTAAAATTTCACACTAGAAGTTTATGGACTCTTCTCAATTTTATTGTTATATTTATGGGTTCTGATTATTTGCCTGTGTTCCAGGAGAACTTAATGCATCTGTGAACCCGAAGTTTATCGTCAAACCACGATCAGTGTTGCAGGTTAGTAAGAAGCCCCATATTACAAATGAAGATTCAGACCCATCAATTGACAAAGGAGATGGTAAAAAGCATGATATCGAGAAAGCCCAGTCAATAAATGGACTTGAATCCCTCTTTCAGAACTATGACAGTGATGACAGTGACTAAGGGTTGCGTTTAACAGAAGCTTGTTTATTTTTCCGGCATTGTAATAATCCGTTTCTGGTCAATGCTTCTGCCGAGATAATTGAAGATGAATGGAGTTGTGGGGCTTGGCGATTGTGCGTTGGAGTTCATGAAAGAAGGAGAAATTTGGATGAAGGCTAAAGGGCTTAATGTTGGAGGGATTAATGGACGTGCGGAGAAAATTAAGGGGCAGAAGGATATGAGACAGGTTATGGAGATAAGAATGTGATAAAGTCCTTAATGGAATTGACGGAGTCAAGCTCAAGCTCAATTAAATTATAGTTTAAATTTGAGCTCGATCCAAGTTGGAGTTGCCTTTAATGTATGTAATCATCTTTCAGATTTTGATTATTAATTATGCTTTCGCTGATTCAAATACTAATTGTTTTTTGTTGCTGTTGTACTAATCAAACTATCTTGGTTTAACTGAAACAGATGCTCTTGATACTCGATCCTTGTAGCATTCGTCGGTAGATGTTACATGTTTTTGAATTCCTAGGAAAAGTTTACAAATTCAATTGCACTCCCGATGTTGAACCGGAGAATGCCATATTCTAACGACAAGTCTACGTATGGTAAATCAAGTTGAAAGCCTTTTTTTTATAATTTTTATAATGGCTAAATCTGTGTGTATTTTAAGACTATGTCATTCTTATAGAAATTTTTTTATTGACCATTAAAATAAATTAAAAAGTCATCGTCCAGTATTTTTAGATCAATCATCGATTAAAGAAAATTTATATATGCATTTAGTTGTATATGGATTGGATTCTTGAACTAAGGTTACCTTTGATTTAAGGGTTTAGAAATGATAGAATAAAATTATTTCTATTAAAAGTGTTTGGTTAATTGGTTTAGAAATAAGGGAATGAAATCATTTCTAAATATTTAAAAACGGATAAAATCTAACTACATTAATTGGTTTAGAATTTATTCTCGATTTTTAATCCTTCAGACAATGATAGTCTTGCGATTTTGACGGAGCAAGGCCCGATAGCAACGGCCTATTGGGAAAAAAATTGGAAAAAAAATTAGAGGAAAAATTGAAAAGAAAAAAAAATTTAAAAAAAAATTGGGAAATGAGAAAAATTGAAAAGAAAGGGAAAAATGAGAAAAAAAAACCAAATAGATAATCTCATATGAATAAAAGGGGATAGAAAAATAAAAAATAATAATAATTTTAATTAAAAAAAGGTAATCATACCTAATCAGAGTTTATAAATCAAAGAGCAGCGTTGGAATGACTATAAACTCATTTTCATTCCAGTTTACTATCAAATTCATTCTCATTCTCATTCTTATCCACCAAACCAACGCCACCTAAATTTCTTTTTCACAGCTAGATTCTTTCCCAATGAAATTCAATCAATTAGTGGTCAGTTTGGCTCACTCATGCACAAATGACAGGATCAATATTCACAATGACGTCCCCTCGGGGCGGTGTGATGGTTAAGGCATGGGAGGTTGCCCCAATAGGTTGAGAGGTCGAAACTCGGCGTGCCCGAGCATATACCTCCCCCATGTCTTAACCATTTGCACTTATGGCTAGTAGCCAC
>JBBPFQ010000044.1:542319-555265 GCA_037974815.1 Kaempferia elegans
ACAATAATAAACCTAACTTAAACATTTGCCCAACCATCAAAACCTAGGGCTCCAGGATTGCTCCAACACCTTTGACCTTTGAGAATTTATCAAATATTAGAGCTGTCAATCCATTGATAGAAATTGATTACTTCTTCAGCTTATCAATTTTTTATGATAGGCCTTGCATTTTTCCAAAACAATATTCTGCAGCCTTGGTGATGCAATTGGATAATGGTTATCAATAAATAAATATCAATGATCAAAACTAAATCTTAAGTGCTTTGATGGAAGTGTTTTCTTGGTTATTTCAATATGAATTATTACAGATTCAATGCTTCTCTTCAAGACTGAAACTGAATCATTAGAAGCTGCTGTACAAAAAGGCTACATCTCTCCAAAGCTATACGAATTACTACAAATCTTTGAGTCGTTTAGGTACTTGAAGAAGTTTTTCTCTAATCTTCTTGTAAAACCTTCACTTCAGCTTACTAATTTATTCTGCAGGATCAATCAAGTTCCCTGCCTAATTTTTGTTGAAAGGATTATCACTGCTAAAGTAATGGAAAAATTTATGAAGAAAATTGGTTATTTGTCACATTTTACTGTGTCTTATTTGGCTGGTGGTGGTTCCTCAATTGATGCACTAACTCCAAAAATGCAAAAGGAGACTTTAAATTTGTTTCGTTCCGGAAAGGTCTCTAAAATGCAAATAATGACCTTTCTTGAAAATCTTTATGACTACTCTTGGATCTATGAAGAAATAAGTCCAATCTTTTTTGTAGATACAATTGTTATTTACTACTGATGTGGCCGAAGAGGGTATCCATGTACCTGATTGTTCATCTGTTATCCGTTTTGACTTGCCAAGAACAGTGCGTAGTTATGTTCAGTCTTGTGGCCGAGCTCGACAAGCCGATTCACATTATTTTATCATGCTTGAACGGTAATGCTTCTTTGAACAATGAATATTGTTTCGTGCGAATCCTGTTCATTATAGTCTCTAGAAAGTTTATATTTGAACTCCATTACTGTGATTTTTGATCCTTTGCCTTTGCCTTTGCCTTTTGTACTCAGAATATTTCTTAGATTTTCATAGTTGTGGATCAGACTGATTCCCCAACAATGTTGGTTATGTGGTTGTTGGGAAGGATTTGCTGATCTGGAGCAGCAATAGAGATTGCATGGAAAATGGAACAGCGGAATACCAAATGGGCATAAATCAGCACCCCTGTTTATTCTTTCTATTTACTTAAACATACCCTTACACATTAATAAACTGTACTGACTCCATCACTCTCATGACTCATGATGGTTCAGTACTTATTAGTTACTTCTACCCACTCCCAACAGCTAAGATACATGACCCATGGCTCTACTAAACCTGAACAGAACTCTCATGCTTAGTACCACCTACATGAATGTGATTAAGAATTTAAGACCATAACATTATCGTTCTACACACATTTATTTTTCAATTTTACTTTCTGATATACTAAAATCAGTAATTTTAAGTGTTTACAAATTTTTGATATTTGTTCTCCAGCGGCAACTTGCAGCAGAGAGATATGTTATTCGATATCATCAGGAGCAATCACTCCATGATTGATACTTCGATAAGAAGAGAGCAAGAACCCTTTGTTGCCATAGAGCAGAATAAAGAAGTATATGCTTATTATGTTGATTCAACTGGGGCAAGTGTTACTGCTGACTCTAGTGTCAATCTCATAAACTTGTATTGTCAAAGTCTTCCAAGAGACAAGTATGACTTTCTCATAACCAGCCATATTTATTCTTTGATAACTTCTTTTACATAGCTCTGAATTCATGTCAATCCTCTTAATTGCTGCCATTCTTGATAATTTATCCAGGTATTACACTCCCAAACCAACTTTCACATTCAGTTTCTATGGTGGGTGCCATGAATGCACATTAACTTTGCCTCTGACTGCTGCAATTCAGACAGTAGTTGGTCCAGTGAATCAAAAGTCACATGTAGCAAAAAAGCTTGCATGCCTGGAGGCTTGCAAAAAGTTGCATCAATTGGGAGCACTTAATGATCATCTTCTTCCTTGTGTTGAAGAACACTTGGATGGTGTGAGCACTGATATAATTGAAGAATCAGCTGAAGGTTCAGGTATGTGCTATGCGGTTCACATTGCTTTGTTTATGCTGTCACTGAACTTGCTAGTTTCATATAATTATATTGCTTTGTGTAAATGTTAAAAAGTTCAATTTTTAATGGTAATTTCTTTAGCGCCAAAGAAATTGTTGAATTTTTATATGATAGTTTCAGCTTGGTGAATCTTTTACTACCAACTTAAGTTATTTAATTATATATAAATAATACTTCCAAAGTTTAAAGGGAAGTTTTACAAAACAACGATTATACTTGCTATGTTATATGAAGCTAAATGTTGAGCTATTAAGTGAGCACACGAGTAAAAGATGAGAGTGTATAGATGAAGATGTTAAGGTGGATGTGCGGACATATGAAGGTGGAGATGATAAGAAACAAAAAATATTAGAGAGAAAGTCGGGATTGCACCTATTGAGGAAAAACTCAAGACACATTTAAGATGGTATGGATACACACTTGGGTTTCCAATTAATGCTCAGTTAGACGATGCGAGACCATGATACATACACACATTAATAGGGGAGAGGGAGAGCACAGAAGATTAACAACGATAAAACATGATAACATTTATTTGAATATAAATGAGGATATAGTAGGAATTGAGTGGTGTACGGGGATTCATATAGCCGTCCCCCCACTTAGTGGGGATAAAAACTTTGGTTGTTGGTGGTGTTGTTGTTGTGTATTTTAGGGAATACATATCTAGAATTATTTTTTATAATCTTACCATATATTGAAAAGACAACATAATGATTTTCCAGTTCTCATTAGAATTTGTGCAACTGTTAGTGTACTATCCAAAGAAGTACTAATTTTGTGGTCAAGAATAATTCTAAAAATATAGAGCGTAGATAACTAATTATTGTAATGAAAATAAAACTGCTTATTGCCTTTTTCTTTACACCAATAAACAGATCACATAGCTGGACATTGAAATGAATGAAGAATGTCTTGGTTTCAATATCCAGCCTCACTTTGACTGCCAGTTCTGGCATATATAGGAATGATGACAAACAAACATGAATGTTATAGAATTTATATCCATGAATGTATATGCAACATAGCTAGAGAAACCATAAATGGAGGTAAACGTAGTTTATCTGTGTAAATTTTATTGATGTTTATGGGAAGTTCTCTGGTGAGGCTTATGGTATATTGAGAGTTGAAATCCATACCTTGTTGGCATAAGTAATTTGTGTTATTTATGTTGATATATTATTTCATAATTTAGATGTTTTGTTTATGAAATTGTACTAATTTATTCTTCATGAATTTTATACTACATAGTCAATAGCTATAAATCAACATCATCAATAATTTTCTTATCAAATTTTGTGAAGTAATGTGTTGTCATTTCTCTAAAGGAACAACAAAAAGGAAAGAATTGCATGGAACAACTGTAGTCGCTGCTATGTCAGGAAGATGGGCGCTCCAAAATGCTGGAATTACTCTGCAGGGTTATAAGTTTATCTTTCTATGCAACCAGCCAGGACAGAACTATTCCCCCTTTGTCCTATTAATTGATGCTAGTTTAGATCAAGATGTTGCCTGTATGGAAATGGATCTATATTTACGTAACAAAATGGTTAAAGCCTATATTTCTACATGTGGGCTTGTTTCATTGGACAAGGAGCAGGTGCATTTGACATAAATTATGTTCATTTTTTTAATCAAACAATCCTCATCTCTTATTATTATTATTATTGTTATTTTATAGTAATGTAAGCTAATATATGCTTTAAGGCGTTTATACAAATTCACTCACTACACAATGTCCATATAATATAATATGATGGTTTTTTTCTTCTAATATTCTCTTTTTCTACCAGGTAGTGCAAGGAAAACTTTTCCAGGAATTCTTTTTCAATGGTTTGTTTGGGAAATTATTTACAAGATCTTCATCTGGTGTCCGAAGAGAATTCTTACTCAAAGATGGTAGATCATTGTGGAATACATCGAATATGTATATGCTTTTACCGCTAGAACCTTCTGCTTATGAGCATGATGCAATAAGAATTAATTGGAATGCGATAAGTGCAACTGCTTCAATTGTAAACTTCATGAGAGATATTTACTCATCTGGAGCAAACATTCCAGTTGTTAATTATAAGTGTGGTTGCACTGAGACAATGTTCTCTATGCAAAATGTGATCCACCTAGCTAATGAATGTGCAGATCCTATGAACATAAAAAATGTGGTAGTTTTGGCAATTCATACCGGAAAAATTTATTCTGTTTTAAAGGTGGTGGTTGATTCATCTGCTGATAGTGAATTTGAAGGGTTATCTGAGAAATCATCAGAATTTCGTACATACTCGGAATACTTTAATAAGAAGTAGGTGATTTATTGCTTGATATTCAATGTTTCCTTGTATTTTTCATGACCTTGTTGGCTATAAAGAATTTTTGGTCAATAGGTACGGAATTGTGCTTCAATATGCATGCCAGCCTTTATTATTGTTGAAGAACAGCCATAATCCCCACAATCTTTTAGCTTCAAAGTCTGGAACTGAAGGTTTTGTTCTTCTCATTATAATTGTGTATGAGTGCTAGAGGCAACCCTCTTTTGAGTTTCTAATATCTATGCACCATTTAGATTCTAATTCATTGTTGTAGTGCCATTTGTTGGACTAAGCTTGTGAGGACGGAGTTTTACAACTCCTTGCAACTTGTTTCTCTTTAGTAATTTTCATAATGCTCAATAAGAGGAAGATGCTTGTCTTTGTTTATACTTTTCAGTGTAAGTAGCCTTGCATGTCTTTAATTTACAGTATATTGTTCCATTTTGTTATCAATACTGATGCACTACTTATTTCTTTGAAGATATATTAGTTCATCACAAAATAGTTGCTCTTCCCTATACTAATCTCTCTTTTTTTTTCTCTCTTTTCCCTTCAAAAATGTCAATCCGAGAATGTAACTATTGTGGCTGTAGAGGTTTCAGATTCACACGAGTATGTCTGCGGATTCCTTATTCTTAGTTGGCCCTAAATATTATGAATAGTTAAGAGTTGAGGGATGTGGTTTCTTGTATTATTATTTTTTTTTTTACGAATCAGCTGATTCATACAATTAATGGTTGCATATATTTTTGACTTAGGAACTTTTTTTTTTTGTTATTTAGTTAATATTTCTCTCCTGTTCCACTAGCTAAGAAGATTGGTTCAGCTTATGGTTATCTATCAGCCTTTTTCAAATGTGTTGTCTAATTAGGTGATAATCGATATTGGTTGAATTAAGTAATCTGTTTTCTAATGTCATGTAACCAGATTATTTGTTATTGCCTGTATGTGTATAGATGATAGTGATTCAACAAGATCTAGTGGCATAAAGATGACTACAAGTAAACCACAAAATCATGTCCACATGCCCCCAGAACTTCTAGTTCGAGTTGATGTACCATTGGAGGTTCTGAAGTCCTTCTATTTGCTACCTTCTTTGATGTATCGAATGGAATCCTTGATGCTAGCCTGCCAACTAAGGAAGGAAATTGCTTACTCTCCTAATGATTCTGTATCAAGCATCCTGGTAAGGTGTTGATTGATATTCATAACTCATACAGTATTTCAATAGTTCTAGACACTTTCAGGGATCCTGAAAAATGTCGTTGCAATGATCTTGCATAGATTTTGGAAGCAATTACAACACAGCGATGTTGCGAAGATTTCTCACTAGAGCGTTTGGAATTATTAGGGGACTCTGTTTTGAAATATGCAGTGAGTTGTCATCTCTTTCTGAAATTTCTAGAGAAACATGAGGGACAACTTTCCTCTCACAGGATAAAAATAATCAGGAATTCTACTCTGCATAGCTTAGGCACTAGTCGTGGGATACAGGTAGATGTCTTTCTTAGTCTTATGACTCTTTTTAGCCCTTGAAAAATTTTCTTTGCGTTATGGCTTTCTTGTTCTTGTTTGCTATAATGCTCATCCATCATTATATTTACGATGCTAGTCTAGATGATAACTTTTGTGAAGTTTTTTTTACACTTCCTTTCAATTGATCACTCATTGGCACTTGGTCACCCATCAATCGTAATTGCACATAAACGAATAATATCACTTTGAGCTTGTTATATTTGCTGAAATTGAGTAGCACAAATTTCCAAATGCATTGCAGCTTTCTTATGTGATTTTTATAATTTTTCACTCGACAGGGATACATTAGGGATGCTGCCTTTGATCCTCGCCGATGGGTTGCCCCTGGGCAGCTTTCTTTGCATCCTGTTCCTTGTACATGTGGAGTGGATGATCATGATGTGCCAAATAAAATGATTTATACAGATAATGATAAATCTAAGGTGATTGGAAAAGCATGTGATAAGGGGCACAGGTGGATTTGTTCAAAAACGATATCAGATTGTGTTGAGGGTCTAATTGGTGCATATTATGTTTGTGGTGGATTACCAGCTGCTTTTGTAGTTTTGAAGTGGCTAGGAATTGAAACTGAAATTGATCCTCAAATGGTTGAGGAAGCTCTAAGAAGTGCATCAGTGTGGACACACCACCCAAAAAATGACGACCTATATACTTTGGAATCTAAGATTGGATATGAATTTTCCAATAAAGGTCTTCTTCTTGAAGCTGTTACTCATGCATCTCAGCAAGAATTGGAAGCCTGCTTTTGCTATCAGGTAATTGATTCTTTTCTCTTGCAAATATTTTACTCTATTTTTGAACATTTCATCAACCCATTCTATTTTGAATTGCTTCAATATTTCAGAGACTTGAATTTTTGGGTGACTCAGTTTTAGACGTACTCATTACATGGCATCTCTTTCAATGCTATAGAGATATTGATCCTGGAGAGCTAACTGATTTAAGGTCAGCATCAGTGAATAACGAAAATTTTGCTCAAGTAGCAATCAAGCATAAGCTTCATCAACATATCCAGCACAATTCTGGATTTCTGTTAGAGCAAATTACAGAATATGCCAACAGACTCGAGCATTCATCCACTAAAACACACATGCTTTTGTTGAATGGTTCATCTAAGGCACCTAAGGTTTGATTTTGAGTAGCTTAACTTTTTTAAACGAAAGATTATATATTCTTCCTCCATGGATTCATTTTTAGTATTTTGTCGTGTTTTTGTCGCAGGTCCTTGGAGATATAGTTGAAAGTATTGCAGGTGCCATATTAATAGATACAAAGCTTGATCTGAATAGAGTATGGGAAATTTTCCAACCGTTACTCTCTCCTATTGTAACTCCAAATAACCTTGAGTTAGCGCCTTTACGAGAACTTACTGAACTTTGTAGCCATCATGGTTACTTTTTGTACACAACAATCACAACTGAAGGTGACATGGTGGTCGCTATTCTCAAGGTCCAGCTCAAGGATATCCTCTTGGTGAGGAGAGGTTGCGAGAAGACAAAAAAACTAGCTAAAGGACAAGCTGCATTTTTGCTCTTGAAGGACCTGGAAGTATGCTCCTTTTCTTCATAGCTTTTGCTTCTTAACCTTGCTTTTCATTTCATGTTTTTGGCATATTGTTTTTGACAAAGGAAAAAAAAAAGATTGTAAGGAAGAAGCGTTTTCTTAACAAATGACAGGAAAGAGGACTTTCACACTCCAGATATCCCTCCAAACGGAATCGAGCTGAAGAAAACATTATAAACCAGAACGAATCTGTGGAAAAGGAGGCCTTTAATGTTACCATGCCAGTGGCGATTTCTACACCATCAAAACATACAGAAGAGATTGATTCCCGAGATAGTTGTGATCCAGATTCAATTAAACCAGGTACTACCAACTAAATTTCTTCATTCGTTGCGAGGTTACCCTACCTTCCGAGCATTATCATTCCATTAAAGATTGTTGGAGTTTATCAATTTTTGTTCTTTACAGTGGGTGTTCTGAAAGTTAAGATGATTAAGGGAGGGCCTCGGATGGTCCTCCATGAACTTTGCAAAAAATGCAAGTGGCCGATGCCTAGCTTTGATTCAAAAGAGTGGAAACCAAGGTTAGCCCGAAATATCTACTAATGATGAATCGGTGATTATATGTTAATGTATGCCAAGCATAATTGGATCGAACATTGGTTTCACATACTATAGTCGATTATAATGGCCATCTGTTATCTTTTATGCTGCAGCGAGGTGAATACATGTGCTAAGAGAGAGAGCCATCAAATCTTTGTGTCGAGCATAACACTGCACATACCGAATGTGAAAGTTTTTGAACTCACAGGGGAAAGGCGTGCGGACAAGAAAAGCTCACAAGACTCTGCTGCATTGGCAGCGCTGTACGAGCTCGAGAAAGATGGTTGGTGTCGTATTGTGATAGAATAAAGAGTCATACGATGGGAGGTATGTGTTCTAAGTTCAAAGTATCATTATCATTGTTTATGACAGTAGGCTCGTCGAGTCTTGCTTTCAATATTAAAAGGTAATGCTCTCTGTAGACCGACCCACAGAAGAAGGGTCGGTGTAAATTTTGATGCAGAGATCATTCATGTTTATATATATATATATATATATAGGTTATTAAATTAAAGTAGGAGGTTAGGGCCTCGAGTAGGCCAGGTAATTTATGATGCAATTTGACATTTAACTGTTAAGTTTGTGTTACCTTTTGGTTAAATTTATGATATACTGCATTCTGATCTAATAGCTATTACTGAAATATTTTGGTCAAGAGAGGAACAAAAGGATTCCATGCTCTCATCAAATTGTTAGAATATACATAAAAATGAATAGGAAAAAAGACGCAGGATACTTGAGGGAACTTTGAAGGGAGAATTTTCTTGCAATCTAATGGGGGTACGATTCTTTGACACCTGGAAAATTGATAAACGCCACTTGAGGTGTCCCCCTTGCCTGGATATCGTAAGATATAGCCTATACATTTATTCTATGACTATAGAAAATATAAAATTCAAATGAGTCCAACATTTTATAAATAATAGAACGTAATAAATATACAAAAATAGATTATAAAACAAATGGTAAAAAGAAAAAAGGTCTCGATAGCTTTGCTATGGCTCTAATCATTTGAACTACATTGATGACTCTGCATGGATATACAAAAACAAATACTAACAAGGTAACATTTAGACCTGATAATTGATAACTGTTAGAGACTGATGGTTCGATGGTGAATGAGTCAACTTTTAACTTTAACTATTTAAGAGAATTGTAGTTTACAATTTGGAATTACTAGTTCACGATTCGCTAGGGTTTAAGATTATTATATTAAAAAAATTTAAAATTATAAATTCATATAAAAAAACTTATAACCCAACAATAATTGTAGTCTACATGGTTAAGTTGTTTGCCTTTCATGTGAGAGATTTGAGTTTGAATCTTAGCCACAACAAAATATATTTTTTTAAAAAAAATTCCCACCGAATCGCAAATGCAAACAGCCGATTTGTCGACAGTTAAAAATGAGTTCGAATGGTAACCGGTCCAGCAGGGGACAAAGCCAATTTTGGCACATTGACCCAGTTACGAGCTCGGGCCGGATCCGATTAGGGCCCCGCACATGGTCGGGGGTTTAGTAACATGCATGCTATATATAATATTAACTTGAAAATTTATTTAAATTGGATTACTTTGATAATGAAGCCAATTATATAAATTTAAACTAACAAACTTCTTATCATTAAATATTGAATATATTTCACCAATGTAAAATGGTGAAGCACTTCTCCTATGGAGATGGATCATACTATAGATTAGCCTTCATGATACAATTTGGCTTTATCTAGTCTTGTCATGGCAACTGGGCTGCGAAGTACTTGACTTCATTTACTAGTTGCTGCCGACAGACTCAACGAGAAGGCACTCAGAGCCAAATGAGCTTGTAATTATCATTCACAAGATGGGTAAAATGTCCATCTGGAGATTACTATAATACATATATGTTACAGCAAATAAAAACAGCATAAACGCTAAATTTATCCAAGTTATAGTTTACATATACAACAGCAGCTTTGAGACTGGTTTATCTTGAATGATAACAGTGAAGAATGGATACATCATAACATCTTTTTTATCCTAAAATTCATCAAAACAGCCATTGAACTAGCTGAAGGATCCTTACCCAAAACCGGGAGGAACGTCAGGGTCCTCATCGGCGACAACTATTGGACGGATGGGAGACTTAGCTACCGGGCCGAAGCCAGGTGGTAGACTATCAACTTGTTCCACCTGATTGGGATCTTTATTTGAGGGTTGGGGTTGCTTGCCTTGGGGCACTGGTTCAGATTTTACTTTACTGATCGGCCGATCAGTTGAATCAAAACCTGGTGGTGCTTCCATCTGTTCATTTGTATCGGACACATTGATCTCACTCGTTGGGGGTGTTACAAGAGAATCATGACCCTTTTTCCCATCACTTTGTGGTTCTTTATGTGGAGAAGAGGTATCCTGTTTCTTTTCTTTTGGGTTGACTATTCTATCATATACATCCTCCACCGTCCCCCTGATATCATTCTCAGATGATCTGATGATCTTCCAAACCTCATCTGAAATTTGCCCCATAATTTTGCTTCTGCATAAATGGCATCAGTTTCAGATAAACCTCTAGATGAAAATTCAAACCACGTATCACACATTTGTATAATAGTGAGATTCATCTATATGTTTACCCAAGCTCTTGATAAATAGCATCAGAAAGTTCTCTTAGCTTCATTTTCTCAGAGTCATCTTCATTGAGTACAACGGATTGTTTAACTTCAGATACAATTCTGTTTCGTAGTTCCTCCTGTCAAAAGGTTCCACATCAAGCCATGGAAAGGTTAAAAAAAAAAGGGAACAAGCCCGCCTTTCGAACCTACATGAATTCTAAATGGTATTGCATGCATCAGCACTAAGATATGTCATTTTGCAAATATTTGAGCATTATGTTATATATAATAGTCCATGCATATATTTATTATTTATTTCCTTAAAAAAAAAGATGCAAAGAGAAGAAAGTCAAACAAACAAATTTTTTCCTAAATCTAGTGGGCAAGGGTAAGCAACACAAATCAGGTCGAACCATAATGACTGGACATCTAACTAAATTTATTCATGGAAGCTATGCATGCGCAAGTAGAATACAAAGTCTAAGCGTTATAAAGATTGTACAAGATCGTATATGCTATTCACTGCATTTATTTCTCTCTCAAATGTACAAAACAGTGAACTAATGTTAATGATTATCAGCAAAATCAAAGGTGAAAAAAGAAATACCCTACTCATCCATCATACACAATAAGAGATTCATTTTTCTGGGACTAAAGTGACAAAATATATATGTAATTGATATGAGCTCATAAAATGCTAGAAAGTATGTTTTCCTATGAGACTGTCATAATAAAAGTCAAGGGACATTTATACTCTTTATGTTGTTTTGAGTAATTTTTTTATTTTTTGATTAATTCACAGCTGTGAACCTTTTCAGCTTGTCCCATGAAGTTTGCTCAGATTTGTAATTTTTCCCTTGATTAGAAGGATATGGGCAGTCATTTTCACCTAGAATATGACATTGTTTTTTTATCAAGAGACAAAGTCAGTTCAAGGATTCCTACAAAATTTTGAAATCTACTATTTAAATTAATAACTTGTCCACTTTGTATATTAGAGTCCTCACAGAGGAAAAGCGTACAGAATTTCTACAGATTAATTGTTTATGATAGAACAATTTTACATGAGAATCTGATAGAAAGTACTGTCTTTTTCAAAGGAAAGTAGATCATCTAGTATAACAAGAAAGTTTTCTTTGATGAAAACAATCTTGTGATTGTCCAACTGTCGAGACTAGAAAATAAAGAACATAAAGGGGCTGCAGAATTTTACCTATGGAGGAAGAGCTCTAGTTAAGTAATAATTACCTACATGTCTCTCTTCTAAAAGAATTCAATATTATCATGTGAAAGATCACTTCCACCGGCGCAGATCTACAATTAACTTGGATTAGCTGACTCCTATGAAATTATAGAGACAACAAACTAAGACTCAATTTCCAACAATATCCATAGTTTTAGACCAATAAAATAATCTTCTGAAAAAAAGATCCATAGACAATAGGGATCATAGTTACCAGTCTGCAAAAGGCAAGAAACTTAAAACTTCAATTTAGTGCATGGCATAAAGTGACATGATTCAACAATATCCTCGTGCAGCTTAACATGTTCTTCTTGCAGTATGTCCTAAATAGCTAGATAGGTTTCTCATCTGTTGAGTGTTCTCCATCTTCCATGGAAGTAAGATATGTTATTAACAGGAATCAAACAATTATTTTCTAGATTAATATGCTATTTTTAGGGAACACTGGAATGCAAAAGTCACTATTCAGAAAGCCTGGCTCATAACCATAATAAATTGCAAGAGATGGCAAGGATTACAATGACTCTGGTATCTCATCAATGTGAGGCTCCGGTCATCCGTCATTACATTTATCAATGTTACAAAAAGTGCTAGGCGCCAGTTGGGCGTCTGACTGGTGCCTAGCGCTTAGGTGGCGCCTCTAGTACTTTTAAATAGATATATCAAAATGAACATCAAATTGGTAAGTAGTATAAAACAGTAAACATCAAAATGAATATCAAGTAAGTAAATACCAAAATGAACATCAAGTAGCCTAAGCCAAATAGCAACTAGCATCAAAGTATTCAAAGTTCAAACTTCAAAGTTAAAAAAACATGAAAACAAACTAGTAATCTAGTGCATTACACAATAACAACCATGATATACAATCCGCATATCACTTTATCTAAACTCCAAAGCTAACACCAGTACAGCTACAAACTATAAATTCTTAAGCAATTGCTCTCCTTCTCCATATTTTTTGTTTTTATCTAAAACAAAAAAATATATATTTTTTCGGTCTAGGCGCC
>JBBPFQ010000044.1:601005-612482 GCA_037974815.1 Kaempferia elegans
TTAATTAACTGAAGAAGACTAAAATTCAATCAATCGATCGATCTCAACATCATCTCTCAATCGTCTACAAGAAATATACAAACAAATGAGAGCTAGCGACTCTGGTTCACCTGTTGTGGAGTGGTTTTGCGCCAGTGGGCACTCTCCTCTTGTCTTCTCCGATCCGATCGCCTAGCTCGTTGCTGTGCTCGGCGCAATCGCCGGCCATGGAGCCACGTGGATGAACACAACAATAACTAGCCGATCAGCAGCCTCCGCTGGCCGGAGAGGCGGCGCCGACTTCAGCATTAAGACAAGCAGCACCAGTGCTGCAGCCAGCCACTGTCACTGTCTTTGGGCGGGGTAGCCAGAACATGCCCCGATGTGATTGATTCCTCGTGACATTATTTGCTTTAACTTGGATGCCTTCTTCATAGTCATGGCGCCAACAGGATGGAGAAACCTCAAACAAAGACTTCTTGCAATGAGAACAAAGTAAATCAAGCTCCTGTAACACAAGTAAAGACCTTTAACTCAATCATGAATAAGAACAATGCAAGCAATGAACTATTTTTCTAGTCTTTGTTCTGAGCTTTTTCACCAGCTCTTACAAGCAATGAACTATTTTTCTAATCTTTGTACTGAGCTTTTTCACCAGCTCTTACAAGCAATGAACTTCTTTAGTCATGAAAAGATAGTTTAAATACAACAATGAGAACTAGGACTGGTTGTTTGTTTGATTCCTGGAAAAGTAAAAGTTATAATCGAATAATATAACTTTTTCCTCCTTTTCATAGCTTCATTTGCCTTCTTCCTTCATGCTAGTCATAGATTAGGCATAATTTACATAATAACATGATCCCATTTGGAGATCCAACGCTCTCTGTATCTCCAGAGGATAAAATGTCTCAAACTCCTTGCATTTCTCTTTCCCCAAAACCACCTGCATCAAGTGCAAGAAAGGCTAGTTAGCAAGCTGAATACCTAGATTACCCAAATAAATAAATAAATAAAAACTAGACGCTGAAATAAAATATCACCGGAACACTTATAAATATCTGGCATGAGTATTCTAAGTGTTCGACAGAGTCTAAAAGCTTTAGACGCTGAATAGGGAAGGCATGTGTGGGACTTGAACTGTTCAGAGTGTCAGTGTGATAAGATAAAGAAAAGGTTATGGTTTTACATGAGTGTAAATAGGCTATGGTTTCATGTGCAGGTTCTTGTTTTATGAAGCGGCCATGGTATTAGAGGAAATAAATGGTTCTATATTTGGATTTTTCTACTCTGTAATCAGTTTCAACATTATACCTCAGCTTGCCTTAAAAAGTACGCTTCGTAATTGTGTCTTTAGCGTAGCATACCAAATTAAAAATTTGCAATATAAGGTCAACCCACAAAATTGAGCAGTGTCTAAGAGACCTCACTTCTGAAAACAAATAGTTGAAGGAAATTATAGTAACAATCTCAAATGAAACAGCTCATAAGTACACATCATGGATAAATAACTAAACGAATATTGAAGTTAAAAGCAACATAGAGAATAAAAATTTTAGTCACTGATCGGGAAGAAGAGCTGACTTGACCTAGTGGGAAAAAACTCGGTTGTTGTTGTTGTTGATTGGAAGAAGAGTACATCAGCAAAGGCCAGCCATGCCAATTTGGTTCAGTGGTTGAGGGGAAGGATTAAGAGGAAGAGGACAAATAGGAAGATGAAGATAAGTGGCTAGAAGCATCAAAAAGAAAAATAAGCTTACTTGTTTTGTCTATCAGTGTCATTGTTTCAGCTGTTCAACCTAGGGTTAGTCACATCCAACAACTGAGATTGTTGGAGCTGCCTCGGTGCCATGTGGTTCAGTCAACACGATGTTTTAGTGCTGTTTCAATACCAACCCATTTGTGGATCTACTCATTTAGCCCAATACATGCGACATGGAAATTATGCCAAAACAAAAACAAAAAAGGGAAATTTTGTTAGTTTGATAGCCTTTTATAGTGGTAACAAATAACAGTGCATGATATATAGCGAATGTTTGGGAATCAATGAAGATCCTAAATGATATGGTGCAAATAGTAGTATAGAACCATGAATCATGTTAAGATATATGACAAGTATTCCAGAGACACACCTAGGTATTGGTATTCCACTGTTGTGGGAGCGATGTTAGGTGAAAATTCAGCCACCTATAATATGTGTGCTGCTTCTTACTACATGAAACCAAACTCTTACTCTTGATCACGTCATTATTTGAGATGATCCATGTAGAACTCAAATCTGCATTTTAAGAAGGCAAAATCTGTCCTCTCTCAACAAGCTTGACTTGTAGCCTCCTTGCCTCATCAGAATGCCCCGCTGCAATTAGTTTGTTGCTAACTTTCTGGCACAATTTTGTATCAGGTAGCAAGTTCCTGTGGAACATTCTGCAGGCCACTTTATACGAATGCAAAGGAAGACCTTTCTTCAAATAACTTTCCATCAAAATGTGGCATGTATTGGCATCAGTCTTTGAGGCTGTCCTCAAAACCTTCCACAAGACCTTGTAAGCCTCATCAAATTTACCAAACAGACAAAGCTTCTCAATTACTTGATTATATGCAGATTTACACTCTTGCTTCTCAAGCATCTTCTCCAACAACATGACCAAATCTTCCACTCTGCCTTTTTCACAATACCTATGAATGACTGTCCTGTACGTAACGGGAGTAGGAATCAACCCCCTGTGCAGCATTTTCTTCACAAGGTCATTTGCTTTCTCAAAGTTTCCTTTTCTTCCCAGTGCATTAACAAGAACTGTATAGGTTACAACATCAGGGTGTCTATTAGTGAGGTACATATCATCCAGCAAAGATAGTGCCGCTTCTAGATCACCCTCGTGGCAAAATCCATGAATTAAAGTAGTGAAATTTACCACATTGATTGTACATCCTTTGCTTTGACAATCCTCCATGAACTTTTTTGCATCACCAACCATTCTCGCCTTGCAAAGAGCGTGGATAAGCAAATTAATCTCAATTGTAGTGGGAAAGAAACCTTTCCCTAGCATTTGCATAACCAAATCACAAGCCACCTTCAATTTGCCTTCCCGTCTAAGTCCATGAATAACAACACTATATGTCACAACACTAGGAGTCCACCACTCCTCCTCACTCTTGTTCAACAATTCCAGTGCCTCTAATGAGGATCCAATTCTACATAATCCATTTAACAGGGAAGTGTATGTGACAGCGTTGGGCTTGCAACCAGCCTCATACATATGCCTGAGCACCTCTCTTGCTTCATCTATCTTCCCAATACGGCAAAACCCATTGACAAGTGCAGTATATGTCACCACATCTGGATGGAAGCCCTTTGCTAACATCTGATTCATAATGTCCTTTGCCTCATCTATCTTTCCATCCAGGCAAAAGGAATGCACAATAGCACTATAGCCAATTTTATCAACTCGAAATCTCTTTTCCTCGGATTCTCTTAAAAAATCAAGGGCTTCATATGCATGACCATGCTTCGAAAGGACATGAATTAAGATACTGTAAGTTACCTGGTCAGGGATCAGATTAGATTCAGTAGTCATCCTTTTCAGCAGCTCTCTGACTTCTCCAACTCTTTTTTCTTTGCATAAGAAGCTTATCACTGTGTAGTAGCTGATCTTGTCTGGCAAGCAACCCTTGGCAGGCATCTCCCGCAACATTCCTAAAGCATCTTCAACCCTTCTAACATCACAGAATCCTTTTATCAAGCAATTGTATGAGATTACATTGGGTGCAATCCCAACTCGTTGCATTCGGTCCAAGAACCTCAGAGCCTTCTCTAGTCGACCAGCCATTATGAGCACATTTATTGTCGTGTTACAAACGGAAAGATCTGGTCCACAACCATCTTTCTGCATCAAATTTAAGACTCTCATTGCACTTCTGAGCTTTCCTGCTCGGCTATATGAGATCATTAGTCGACAAAAATCTTGAGGCGTCCGACTGATCCTCCGCCGGATCATCAACCTTAGAACTCGCCTTGCCGACTGGCACAACTTTGTCTTGCTCAACAGGTCAAGCATTGTATGGTAGATCAGCGGTGAATGTCGGTACCTCCACTGTCGGTCTGCCCAGTAAAAGAAGTTCATGGCAACACGTTCATCTGACTGCCAACGTAGCACAGAACAAACCTGATGGGATGAAAGGCTTCTTAGAAGGTGTCGGAGTTCAGCCTCACTCTTTCTATCCCACATATGGCGCAATCCAATCAACCTACATGTTTCTCTAACCATGGGGTGTCCTGATTCATCTCTTTCTTGTAATGTGTCTTCATCATTTACAATTGCTTGATCCTGATTAAAGGAATAGTGTGCCAAAAGTTCCTTTGGTTCCTCTCCTTTTCCATCTATTGGTTCATCTTCATTCTTCTCTGGGCTCTGTTCCATAAAGTAACAAAATCTCTGTTAACATAAAGAAGTTGAAACAAAGATAAACATGGATGCTACTCTTAGCAATGATCATGCAATCTAATCAATCTTCTACCAAAAAAAAAAAAAAAAACTGATAGATCTTATATACTCATTAAACCAGATTGAGCACACAGCATAACACAAGGAAACAATAAAAAAATTCATTCTGTGTAGCACCTTCATTGAAAAGGATGTAAAATATTTGCAATTAACATCCAGCATGCCTACAACTCGAAACAATTTAAACGATTTGTCCCCATTGAACCAAAGTTGTAGTATCGCCGTCATTTGATTATAACCTGCAACAAAGTCAGGGCAAGCTAAAAATCAAGTTTGCAATATGAAATCGAAGAAAAATAATGAGAACATCCCAATGGTTCATGTATATCATACTACATCATTTTCTAGTTGAAAGCATTTGAATAGTAAACAAGACGATATGTAATCTTTAATAAGATTGTACCAAAAATGTGTCTTTCGATTTCCTGAATCAATAAGAACTTACAAGCAATTTAAGGCTAAGGTTGAAGGATAAAGGACAGCATATGTTAAATCCTTGCTCTAATGGCATTCCATCATCTAAATTGAAACAGATCTGTAGATCCAACTGAGATGTATTGTTTCTAATTATGTTGACGATAAATTCTGCACTCTATTCAAGTCTCTCATTTAAGGGAATAGTAAAACCAAAATAACTTAAATTGATCCCAGAAATAAGCAGTTTAATGCATCATAATGCGATGAGTTCATCGATCAAGAAAAGAGGGAATGAAAAATGAACTAAACATGAGGTTTGAGACCTTAGTCTAGCATTAACATGTAAAGAAGTTTTTAAACAATATATGTAAAATAAAGAGAGAAAAGAGTGGGGCAAAAACACACAACTATGATAAGAGTTCATACAAAAATACAAGAAAACAACGAAGTTAAGTGGCATGAACCTATAACTGGTGGGAATGTTTCAACTTATGGTTGGCTGGAATTCCGTGGTCTGGTTTAAGGTTCTATCAAATATCTGCATTCGCGCACTGGCTGTTGCAAAGACACATTGCCCATATGGGCTTTAAGCAACAGATGGAGAAGCATACCAACGATGATGAAGGCGCTGGATAGACGAGAGTTGCTCCATCTTACTGTGCGCAAGAAGGAAGGGGAGCCGATATCGCTAGATGGCCGAAATCGAGGAACGAATAGGCGACTAGATCTGCTCACGACAACTCGATAGGGCACTGCTGTTCGGTCTCATAGATGAAGCCCAACGGCAGGAAGGAAGCACTGTTCGTTGCTCGTGAACAATAATAGAAAGAGGAGTTGAGCCGCTGGCGATAACACGAGGAGTCACGCTGAGATAGATGCCTCCGAAAACCTAAAAGATACAGCTCGCAGGTGATGAAGGAAATAGAAAAGGGTTCATTCGCCGGTGGGACGGTTGCTCGCCGTGGGAGGAGGATAATGGCGATGAAGGATACGGCAGCGATCGGGCTAGCCGCAGTCGGTAGCGGGCGAGGGTGAGAAAAACACAAGGAAAAAAAAGGCGGCGCTCGCTGTGGAGGAAGAAGGCCGCGTCGTGAATCGGGAGATGAAGGTAACCTTACCGCTAGTTTTTATTAAAAATTAAACTGCTATATATATATTTATTTATTATAACCTTTTATTAACTAATTTATAATTAACCTGATGAAATTTAAAATTAAATTATGTTCGCATGAAAATAATTTTAATTTTTATTAGTTAATAATTTTAGTAAAGGGAGACTCCAAGGTGTATTATTAAAAAAAAAAAATGTATTAATCAATCATTAATCTAAAATATTACAATTAAGGATTTAGAGTTCGAGACTCAGCTGCGACGTATTATTAAAAAATATTCTCATTAATAGATATTGCACACGGCAAGCAAAGAAAATTTTATAAATATCTTAGGTTAGCACACATTTCTCTACCTTTTTAGTTAAGATTAAATACAGAAGTGAGAGTCTAGATTCTTAAGCGTTACCCTTTAATTTAAATTTTAAAAATAATTTCTAAATGATTAAAAATAAATTTTGAATTTTGAATTCATGTTAAGATTTAATTATGGATTTACAATCATCTAAAATTTTTCAAATTTATAATTTCAAATATTTCCAACTACGTTTTCAAAATTAAAAATTTTTAAATATAGTAAAATATAATTTAATTTTTAAAATTATCTTTTAAACTTTTTAAATAATTTTATTTATAGTTTTAATTTTTTTTAAAATAATATTAAAATTTTAAAATATTTTGATAATTATTTTCATATTTTTAAAGATTAATTATATATTTTAAATATAACCATTTTGTATTAATTAAAAATTAATATAAATTTAATTAATATATAATTTATCCAACATGGCAAATACGTATTATCTTACTTCTTACTATATTATTAAGAATCTGGTTCTAATACTAACTAATTTGTAATTAATTTGGTGAAGCCTACGATGAAATTACATTAATATCACTCAGCTGCGGATATTATTGAAATTTTTTTCATTAATCAATTATTGATCTAGAGTTCGAGACTCATCTGCAGCGTATTATTGGAAAAATTTTTCATTACAATCCAGGAGCTAGAGTCCGAGACTCAGGTGGTATTGCATTACTATGATGTCTTTAGTCTCACATCTTAGAATTAACAATAGTAGTTTGTTCTGGGATTCTTGAGCGCCCCCTTTATTGTACTACTATATGGGTTTGCCACATCCTTACCAAATCTAATTTATCATATTCATATATTATATTATACATGTAACTCGTGTGCTGACTAGTTCTCATTAAAATGGAAATTTTAATATGATTCAAAATTCAAAATTTATAGGCAAAAACCAAAAGACTTTTTAAAAAAAATAAATCAAAGGGTGTATCAAATATTTTATCTCAAAAATATTTCTTATTTTTAATATGGCCCAAAATTTAATATTTTAAGCGTAAAAAATAACTATTTAAAAAAAATATCAATTCAAAATAATAAAGCTTAAATCATTTTTTAAGTGGATAAAGAATATTTAATATAATAAAATTTATGATTTAAGATTTAATTGCAATTTATGTAACAGGTATCTAGGGAGTTGCTGCCCTATTATTGTAATATGTGTTATAAGTTGCATAGGGTCAGAAAAAAAAACAATTAAAAGTATGCATTTACATTCTTTTCTCTTCTGTCCCTTTGAGAATAATTTTTAACCATAAATTATTTACCCTTCCTTATCCGCACATTGGAGTAAAACATAGCATAAGACACCCACAATTAGGATATTGGAAAAGAATATATTTTTTAAATATCCCCATTATAGCGATATTAACCATTGGAGGGGTATCAGAAATTACCGAGTGATTTTTATGTTGTTGGTTGTTACATGTAGTAAACCCCACCAAAAGCGGACAACCATTACCTTAATTTTTTTTGTTACTTTATCAAAAGATGTTAACGAGACATGAGATATTTAATGGATGAAACTTATAAACATTTAATTATAAAATTTAAGAGGTTGGAAGAATAAAAACAAAGGTAAAATCCATTGTCATCCGCGGCACCTCCAAACCTGCCCCACTTAAAAGTGGGATTTTTAATGAGTAATGTGGAAATAAAAATTATAAATATTCAAAAGAATTATCCCGTGGACGTCCTACATGAGAGGATAACTTCGTTGCTACAACAATATTGAAATAAAAAACATTCTCGTAATAAAAGAAATATTTGACCTGTAGAAATAAAATTATAAATGAAGTTATATCAATAGAAACCAAAGATTACCTTAAGAAACCAAAGATTACAAAGTTAAATCAACAGAAATTGAAAAGATAGCACACAGCCATTTGCATTGCAGGTACAGAAACCTAATCATTAATTTTTCAAAGACAGTACAACCTTAAATGGTAGAACAGAAATCATAACATTAATCTCTAAGCCATGATAGCAAATTTCCTCAGAGGGAAGTACCTCTCTCTTTTCTTCTCACGTTCAGTCTTCAAGGACTCCTGCACTTAATGCAAATCAAAAAATTACCAAGTGAGGGAAGAACAAACAGAACAAGGAAAACTATGATTGGAGAGCTAATAGCTCTCCATTGTAGAAGTTTTTGACATTTCACACAGCACCGTATCATTTTAGAAGGCGAGTCTAATTAGCTTCAACAAGACACAATGATGCACATGCTTCACTCAAAATTGCAATTATAATCTTCCTTGACTTCAGACTTCTCATACTTTCAAATAAGTAATTTCACAATTAATGGTAATTAATCTTCACACATTTGATGATGGCTTCGGCTAACAACCAAAGGTAATTCAACACACAATTTATTCATAAAATATTAGCTCCACCACAAAGAAAAGTTCAACCAACAGCAAATTAAAGTCATTGTAAACCTAAATCTACAGAAACTTTATACTTTCAACTGACTGATATACATCTTCAAAATGAACCATGATGTTGGATTTGGTTCAAGGAGAGGAAATAGAAAGGTGAATTGCTAAGTGAAGAGAAAAGAAGTAATGAATTATGTGAATTGCTAATTGAATTCCTTCCTCTGTATCGCTTTCCAAGTAAACACAAGATGATAGTGAAGCTAGATGTAGTAATAAATCATGCAACCAGTAAATGTTTTAAATGAATAGGCAATGTTTTGAAAATTTAAGCTCTTCATATCTTTTTATCATTCCATCATATTTTAAGTGATAACAGCTTTCTCGGACAATTCGAATACATAAAACAGTACATTCTCTACTTCAGGCAACATGCATTGAGTATACCAGTCAATGATGTGACATTCGATCTCCGATTCTGAGAGAGATCATAGATCCTCACTACTAAATTATGGATCAATCTAAACAAAAGTATTTGGCCTTCCTGTAATGATATTCATTATTATTAGACAATGCTATTGTAGAGTCAGAATAGCTGATAAAGAATATTTAAAACTTAACAACAGGACAAGTAGCACCAATGCAAACAAAGCATGCAGAGATGAGTCGTATAAATAAGTTGGAAACCCATTTCAAAGTTGGTTCCCTCGATCTTCACTTAGTTAGAGAATAAATGCCAGAAAATTGTTACCTGATGCTTGGTGAGTCGGCGGCGGATGGCTCGCGTCTTCTTGGGGCGGAGATCCAGAGGAAGGAGCTTCTTATTCTTGTAAGCCTCCCTCAACGCCGCTTTCTGCTTCTGCGAGATGACAGTAAGCACACGAGCGATCGACAGCCTAACGACCTTTCTGCAAAACTCAATCAAAGATCCAAACTTTTAGAGCCAAGCTGCAATTGACAAATGCAAAAGAAAAAAAAAGTATTTTTTTTTTCCAAAAATAGCCAAACTACTGATCACTGACATCTTAGAGAGCTTGTTAGGCGCGCCGCCAGTGACCTTAGCGACGCGGAGGAGGGAGAGCTCATTCTTGAGGTCTTTCAGTTGATTCTGGAGTTCCGTCTTGGTCTTCCCCCGAAGCTCGTGGACCTTAATCCTCGCTGTAACCAACAAGTACAGCAGACATCGAATGGTTAGTCTTCCGAGCGACCGAGAGAGGAAATTAGAATCAACAAAAATTCGAAGCTTACCCATCGCAACCGAATCGCCTCTCCCTCTTCGTTGCGCTCGCTGTCGCCGCCGCTGACAAATGTTGAGCCTCCAACGATAACGATACGAAAGTTACTTATAAACGGTTGAAACCCTAATCGCAACTCAAAGTTCGGGAATTTGCATTAAATTTTATTATTATTATTATTATTATTATTATTATTATTACTTTGAGCAAGTATACTGTCGAAATTACATAGTCGCAAAATTATTAAATTACAGTCATTTTCTATTTTAATCCTCGCCGATCTGACTAATAAAAATACTAATTAAATAATATTTTATTTAAAAATTAGTCGATTAATTTTTAACACTAGTCGAATTAATTTATACAGTGCTAAAATTTTAAGAAAATTAATTGATTGATAATAAAATTAAATTACTGATTTACTTTTATATCAAAAATAATTTGGGACAAAATTGACTGATATAACAAATGATCTCAGATTGATACGAAACAAACTTCTATGTGTTTAAGTAGTTTTTCTAATTATATTTATGTCATTAAATGTCAATTTGATTTAATATATTGAAAGTAATGATTTTGTAAATATGAATATGTACGAAAAATTTAATTCATATTTTAAAAAATCATTGCTCTCGGTATATTAAGTCAAATTGATAAAAATCAAATGATGGATTAAATGAACTTGGATTGATATGGAACAAACTCCTATTTATTTTTCTAATTATGTTGATTATATTAATGCTCTCAAATGTCAATTTAACTTGATATAGTAAGAGTAGTGATTTTTTGAACACGAATTAAATTTTACAAATACATTCATATTTAAAAATCTATTGTTTTCAATATATTAGGTCAAATTGAAATTTGATGATATGGATATAATCATAACAACTAGTTAAACATATAGAAGACTATTTTAAATCAATCCGAGATTGTTTAATTTATCAACCAATTTTGTCCAAAATTGACTAATGGACCAAATAACCTCAGATTGATATAAAAATAGCTCTTATGTGTTTATCTAATTCTTCTGATTATTTTCACCCTCTCAAACCTCAATTTGACTCAATATAGTAATGACAGTGATTTTTTGAACATTTTACTAACAAATTTATTTTTAAAAAATCACTGCTCTCAATATATTAAGTCAAATTAATATTTGACAACATAAATATTATTAGGAAAACTAACTAAACACATAGAAACTAATTTCATATCAATACAAAGTCGTTTTGTCTATTAATCGATTTTACCTAAAATTAATTTTGAAAAAAAATAAATTAATTAACTAATTTATTTGAAATTTTGGCGGGAGAGAAATCAATTCGATTGTGTTAAAAATATTTCCAAATAAAAATTAATTCAATTAATTTTTCTATCAATCTAAATATCTTACTATATTATAAAGAATTTGACCCTAATACTAACAGATTTCCAATTAATTTGGTGAAGCCTACGATAAAATTACATTAATATCCCTCGGCTGCGGGTATTAT
>JBBPFQ010000044.1:628498-639846 GCA_037974815.1 Kaempferia elegans
GAAATGCACAGAAAGATTGGTCGAGTGACCAATACACCATCAGTCGCCTGCACCAGTCGCTTGGTACTGGGACCAAAGACTGGTAACTAGCCGTTGGGCTATCCGTTGCGCAGAATCATGAATTCAGCGCAACATTTATGAAGGCATCAGTTGCTTGCTAAGGGGAGCAGACAACTGATGTAGAAACTTCTCTATTTAAGAGAGGAGTTCTAGCCATGAAATGGCTAGTGTTCTCCTGCCATCTTGTGTCTTCTTTCTCCACGTTTTGATACTCATTTGTAAAGAGGAAGAAGAGCTTTGTGAGAGGTTTGCTTCACCGAGAAGAAGCAAGTTCTTATTAAAATCGTTTGAATCGTCTGGACCCTTTGATTAGTCACCTTCTCTGGAGGTGGATACCACGTAAAATCAAGGTTTGTTAGCATTGTCTCAATTATTCTAGTTCTTGTTTGTTTTCCGCTGCGCTAATCTCTCAGGACAAGAACGAACGGGCATCTCCGATCCGTAACAAAGACCCCTTAAGTATCCTTTAATAACCCATGAATGACCTATTAATAACCCTTAATGAGAAGGGTTCCTAGAGTTTTCTCTCCATAAAAGTATGGGAAAGAGAAGGTATTAGGGGATTCTCTAATTATGTTTTCTCTATTCTTCTACCTTATTTCAGTTACTATCAAACCTTCATGCTAACTTAGGCATCAGAATGGTCTCGTCAGAGCACCTTCCGGTGAACCCTTTGATGTTTGTTACTCTTCGCAGGAAATCGCAACGCTATGGGAAGAAATCTAGCGGAAGGTCTCGACGTCATCGTTCTTTATACCGAGATGGATTTCTACTGCTGAGTCATTGTGGTGAGGTTTTCAAACCAAAACACATTATAAACCAACCATTATGGCTTCAAACTCTTGATGTGTGACAAAATGTTCTCATTCACAATTTTTTCACTTTTTGTTAGTTCTCATTTCCAACTGATAATTCATACTGTTTGATAAGATAAAATTTCCATATCCATTTATTTAGTCTTTTGGATTTAGGGCTGTAAATGAACCAAACGTTCGTGAACAAGATTGGTGTTCGGCTTGATAAGAACTTGTTTATGTTCGTTCAATATGCACAAGATCAATTAAACAAACAAGCTTGAACTACTCGTTAAACTAAACAAACAAACTTGAACACATATGTGTTCAACTCGTTAACGTTCGTGAACAGTGTTCGTGAATAGGGTTCGTGAACAACGTTCGTGAACCATGTTTATTAATAAAATTCTTATAAACATGCTAAACAAACAAAAAATAAATAAATAAGTTTGAATTATCAAGCTTAATAACCAATCAAATAAGCAAAAGTCTCAAACAATCAAATTAGCTTAAATTGAATGCTCGATAACATCTAAATGAACCAAGCTCAAGCCAAGTTTGAATTAAGAGCTCGATAACATCTAAACGAACCAAGCTCAAGCCAAACTTCAAACACTCAAGCTCAAATAAAATAAACCAAGTCAAGCTTGAACAACCATTTTAAAAGCTTGGTTCACTTTAAGCTCGGTTCGGTTCGGCCCGATTACCTTATCAAACAAGCTTGAACACCTCAAATCTCGGATCGGCTCGGCTTATTTACAACCCTAATTTTTCTCATGTGTTTTTAATATGAGATTATATTTATAATATTGCAACTCAATACATACAAATCTCAAATCTATAGTGTTTGCCTTATTAGCATGCACTTTAAGTAACTAAGCTAGTATACAATGAATGCAATTGATGAGATTAAACTTAATTCTGTTCAATTTTTATATTCATTTCTCATGATAATATGCTAGTACATGTTGAACATGAAAGTTTAGTATTATTTAAAATGGGTTACACTCTTTCCAAACTATTAATATTTACTATTTTATTCTAGGTATGCATCCAATGAAAAAAAAATCACTCATATTAACTAGTAATTGAAACAACTAGTGAACAATTTACTATATTGTAATTAATTTATATTAGGTCAAATGTATTTGTTTGAATTAGATATTTAAAATTGAACGTATTTTATCTTTTATCCATAAATCAATCAAAAGTTTAAAATAGTCTAAAATTGAACATATTTATTTTGAATTAAAATCCGCTCAAGTTAGATAGCACGACGAAGAAAAAATGAGAAATAATGAATAGCAGTGATGAGAGCGTAGCTTGCGTGCAACGAAATATGCTTGCGCCTTTAGAAGGAGACCCCCTATGTAGTGATAGTTTTTCATTGTGCATAAACCTTGATGCATTTCCAAAAAAGGAACGACCATTCTGACACTCTGACAATTTTATTGAAATGAATCCATCATTTCTGTGTTTTGCAGGTTAAAACTTCTACTGTACGAAGTCGGAAGTTGGAAACCCGTGTAGGAATCAGGAGTCGGGATCCCATGCAGACGGTAGACTGGACTCAGGAGTTGAGAACCCGCATCTTCTTCTCTTTGACCTTGTCCGTCATCTTGGCTCAATTATTGACCCGATCGAGCCATGTGGGTTTCGAAGAATATCTCACTATCAGTTCCTCTTTATCAAATGTAATTATTGTCATCTAAATAGCATAAAATCTTATCAACTTGTGTGAGACAAATATGAGAGCGCTGGTTGCAAAGGCAGGCTTAGTTTTGCACATTCTCATTGTTTTTCTCCTTTTATTTATTTATTTTTTTGCTGCTAAACTAAGCTGGACTAATTTTAATGTGACTCATCCAGTCTCATGAAAATTTTTATAGATAAACTTTAAATTTTAAATGCTTAATTAACCATTTGGAGCTCCTAACTGTTGCACCTTAACCTCCTAGGGATTTCTCTTTATACGTACTGTTGCTGCATATGAATGATTGATTATGCCCCCACGGATTGGCGTAGACGTGCATTTAGTATTTGCATGAGTGTTTATTCTAATAAGTCTTAGTGTTAATTACTAACGGATGTAAAATGTTTCGTTAGTTGACCTCTCCATGCAAATGATTGCTGCACTATGGTAAAAAGCCTTCCATAATTTATGTGTTTGTATTTTGCCGTGTGAGGTCAATGATACAAAACCGTTTGAAGTGAACGATACTATTTTTTCTCTAATACACATTGGAGCAACAAGTGATAACACTCACTCTGAGTGGTTAATATCATTGGTCCCCCACCAGATATAGGGAGTATTTCACCCAAAAAGATGTGCATCTAATTGAGTTTTCTCCAATATATGTGGCAAAAGTGATTCGCTCGCTCTCAACACTCTTGCCAATTCGTCCCTAAGCCAACACGGAAGAGGTAAATCACATATGATTACTAGCATTAATATAAATAGTCAAGACATAAAAGAGGACATGCTTGAATACGCTGAATTTTGATCTAAATTTTCTCCAACATAGGTGTTTGATTGCTTTGTCTCATATATTAATTATTTGCCATCAGTATCACCAGCTACCACCATCATCATCGGAGAGACACTCTTTTAAATCGACACTATTGTAGTGTGTACGTTGAGTGGTCACTACATGTAACTATATTTGTCTTCGTTTAATTAGTATTCACAAATCAAGCAAAAGATTATGATTAAACAAAAAAACAGGAAAATGACGACTATAACTACTATAATACTTGTGATCGGGCGGTGTGTATATATTTTAGGCATTAACTTATTGTTCAATACGATGCAAAATTTGTAGTTTTGATACAATATTATTCGAATATATACTAAAAATTGTCAAACCAAAACCTAAAGGAGGATGCTTTAATAGCCGAACTACCAAATTATAGCTAGCGCATGTAAAGGCTGGAAGAAGGTAGACATAAATGAGCGTAGGTGGAGTTTTTTATTGCCTGTGCATTGCTCTGGCTCATCTATGGCAATAAACAACCCAAACCCACCTAAGTTGTATGGTATTTAAGTTTATTTGATAAAGTAATTGAGCCGAGTTGAGCTGAGTCGTTAAAATGATTTTTTAAGCTTTGCTTGATTTTTCTTTTATGAGTTTGAGCTTGGCTTGAGCTTGCGCCGGTGCTTGTTCTTGGTTAAGTTTATTTGATTGTTTGAAACTTTTACATTTTAAACTTGGTGATTAGTTATTGAACTTGATAATATAAATTTATTTTTTCATTTAAAAAATTTCTCCATTTACTTAACAAGTTAATAAAAGAGTTTTATTGATAAACATAATTCACTAACATTGTTCACGAACATTATTTACTAATGTTGTTTACAAACATTGTCTATGAACGTTAACGAACTAAACATATATTTGTTTAAACTTATTCATTTAATTAAACTGAGTTATTCAAATTTACTTATTTAATTGATATATTTAATGAATATAAATAAACTCTTGTCCATTTACATCCTCTTCCCTTGCCACTATCTCCCCCTCCTCATGTCTTACCATTTGTACTACCTTCTCCGTGTTGACCTAGAGATGGAATAACGGAGGCGTTAGAAACGAACGAATCGTCTTTTACCACGTGATCAGTCTCCCCCTTCTAATAGACTCCACCCTCCCTCATCCCTGAGGCTCTTATTCCTACCTCAGAGGCTCCTGGACTCTCCCTGTCCTCCTTTGCCACACTTAGACAAATCATGGTGCAGTCCCAGAAGTTCAGAGGTGTGAGACAGCGCCATTGGGGCTCTTGGGTTTCAGAAATCAGACACCCTTTACTGTGAGTAGTACAGCACTTCTCTTCTTCTTCTTCTTCTTCTTCTTCTTTCTTCTTCTTCTTCATCATCCTCTTCTTCCATTCCGCATTTGTATGTCGAGAAGGTGTTTGTCGATATGTCACAGTGACAATGTAGGCTTAGTCCCTACTGATACTTTGGCTCAGCAAGCGCAGGGTGTGGTTGGGCACGTTCGAGACGGCGGAGGAGGCGGCGCGCGCGTACGACCAGGCGGCGGTGCTCATGAGCGGCCGCAACGCTAAGACAAACTTCCCGGTGCCGCCGATTGCGGCTGACGGCGTCGGCGCCAAGGCGCTGTCGGAGTCGCTCGGCGCCAAGCTGCGTAAGTGCTGCAGGGCCGCGCCCGCGCCGCCGCTCACCTGCCTCCGCCTCGACACCGAGAAGTCCCACATCGGCGTCTGGCAGAAGCTCGCCGGCGCCTCCAGCTGGGTCACGACCGTCGAGCTCGGCACCAATCCGCATGCCGCCGCCATCTCGAACGTCGCCGCCGCACTGCCACCTCAGCAGCCCCCTTCTTCTTCTTCTTCCTCCTCCTCCTCCTCCGAAGCTGCCTGCCTCTCGACAATCGACGAGGAGGAGCAGCTGGCGTTGCAGATGGTAGAAGAGCTCCTCAACCTGGGGCATGCCGGCGCAGAAGGCGAAGACAGCTTCTTCTTCTTCTTCTGATCACCATCCTTAAAATTAACACCGTATTTGGAAAGAGATGGAATTGAATTCTTCGAAGAATTAGAATTCAATTTCATCATTTAAAATACATTTTCAACCAGGAATTGATGTAAAATTAGAATCCAATTTCATACAAACACCTCAAAATAAATCAGACCTAAAGATGTCTTATTTGGGAAGAAAGTTTTTCTGAGAAATTAAAAAAACTAAATAGCTCTCCTCCATATGTTTCTCGGCTTATTGATCGAGGATAAAATGATAAAAATATAATAATTGAATTTAATTTTGATAGATTATAAATAAAGAATTCAACTCAATTTTATTATTTGTTAACTCGTATTAATAATAGAATTCAATTCTCGATGGAATTTAATTCATTTCTGTTACTTAAAAATTTTCTAAACAAGTTGTGAAGACACAGTTCATCGAGTCACATGATTTATAAGTATTGTATTTGTCGATATATAATTCCACACAAACAAATTTAATCAGAGGGTGAAATGGACACTTGTTTGTGGCACTTATCAAGAATGCACACAATTAAGCGTGCCATGAAACGGATGAAGATGGAACGAGGAGTCCTGTTGCTACCAAACCTCTCTTAATAGTTACAATCAAATTGCTTAAACGGTTGCTTTCTTCTCTTTTTTGGATGTCCAAAGTCTAAATTTCTCTTGATGATATGGGGGCCTAATTCGTAGGGTTGGATCAATAATCTAAATTCAATATTATCTAGTTAATCATAAAAATATGGGGGCCTAATTGAGTGGATGATGCTGCTAAAAATACCATAAAATCTAAGAACAAGGTCATTAATGCCTTTTAGTTGAGTTCAGACCCTTCTTACTCTTGTCCCTTGACTTATTGGAGAGTAATGGCATTAAAATTTCCCAAAGACACAATCAAGCTAGAAACTTTTTCAGGGCATGAGATGAGATCCTCATTGATTGTAACTTTTGGATGCACAATCATACCATATCAAATAAACTTAAATAATATAAAGCCCTAAATACTAGCTCCAAGAAAATAATTGCCATCAAATGCAAAAAAAGTAGGAACTACCACCAGGGGTGTTAGACTCTCCAATGAATAATTAAGGGATTTAACATTTAAATTTTATCTATGACACATTCTAAGAAAATTTCCTTCTAGTGAGAAACATATTTAAGAATGTTAGCCGTCTGGATGATCCTTCATAAACACTTCACGGTGAAAATTTTTATAGGACTGAACCACAGGCAGTTTGGTTTCAATCAATGAGCCATTATTGACAAAATCCAGTGAAATTGTGTCATGATTTCCACCTTCACCTTCAACTTTGTGGTCTTCTAAAGGAATTGGTTGCATATTAGGTTGAGGTTTATTAGGGTAACCATAATAACCTCACCTAGGAAAAGCACCACCATTAGGCCATTACTATATGGATTATATGTTATTAACTATTAAGCAACAAATGTTACTCATTTTTAAATGCTGGAAAGCACCATTAAGAAACTTGAACACATTTTGAATACACTAAATACTCATTTTGTGATTATGATTGTTATGGCTATTGAAGAGTTTGAGGATGAAAAAAATACCAACAAATGTTTTATTGATTTAAAAATTTATCTGTCATTCGATAAACTAATCAACTAGCATGCTCTTGTTGACTGACTGAGTCAATTGGAATCTAGTTGATCTCAATTCCATTTGTGTTCGAACTCCTCCATTGCTCTATTACAAGTTCCTTCAAGCCGTGGAAAATTAAAAAAAAAAAATCATTTCACAATCCTTCTTAAGGCCCAATTGAAAATGCCCAGTTTCCTTATCCAACTCAAATTCATCAATTGTGAATTTTACTATTTAATTCAGAAGTACGAAGTTGACTATTTACTAATTAATTTGATTAAATTTAAAAATAATTATGTTAATATTTTTTTTAAGATTTAGCTGTGCCTTATTATTAAAAAAAATTAATATTTAATAAGGAATATAGGGTTTGAGACTATGATTTATTATTAGAAATTTTTTTCATTAATTAATAAGAGATCTTGAATTTAAAATTTAATTGTAATGTATTATTGAAAATTTATCTCATTAATCAATCAGGATTTAGAATTTAAAATTCTATTGTTTTTCTAATTAATAATTATTCATATATTATGTTGAAACTTATTAGTAATTTTCTCTGGTTATTTTTTAATTAAACAATGTATATTGTCATGGTCTTTTTAGTTTCACATCTTAGATTTTGCAGCATCACGAGAAAAAAAATTTCTATAAATATTTTGGATCGACGATGTTAAAAAATATACTTTTCTCGATCTTTTGACTAAGATTAACATGGTTCTTGAGCATCATATATTATATTACATATGCAATGTGAACTAATAGAATTCTTGAACATATTATATTACATATGCAATAGTCAGGATCCTTTGGTTCACAAATTTATGGACCAGAGGATGATCCACATCATATTTATGTTCGGATTGAAGTCGCAATCCGGTTGTAATTGTTTGCGGTTCATCGACAGATTCGCCTGTCCTTCTAGATTGTAGTTTATATTCGGGTGGGAGGCCGGAGGCTGACCGGAGGTCGTCCCCCCTTGGCAACAGACAGTCCAGCCACCCTCCCCCCTCCGACGACCTTCGGGCGACCTCCGGCGGTTTGTTTGAACCCAAACTATAACCTAGATGGACGGATGAACCCGTCGATGGATCGTAAATAATTATAACTGAATTGTGACTTCGGTCCAGCCTCAAATATAATATGAATCATTCTTTAATCTATAAATTTATAGATCGGAGGATCCTGACTCATGCAATGCATGCAAGAGATGACTAAGTCAAATTATACCAATTTAAAAATATCTCTATGAATTATTTATCTGAAGTATTTTACGTGAGAACTGATAATATTGAACCGCCACTTGGGATAAATGATATTAATTTTTGCTCAATAAAAGCTATTTTAGTAATTAATGACAGACTTGAAAAAGCATATCCACCGCTAGAGAATATTCCAGCACATTCGTTGGTCCACTGCAAGTGACCGCGACATGCACACTTGTTTAAATCGCTTTGGTTTTATTTCTTTTTCTCCATCACAATAAATATTTTGAAAATTCATTCAAACAGCATTTACTCATTAAATAAATAAATACTTTTCAGTGAAAATATTAATATTTCGTTTCTCATGCCATGTCAGCGTGAAGTGGCATACTAAACCACCCAATTTCATACCCGCAAATGAGAGAGGCCACCGCGGAGCTCATGTCAAATGACGACAGGAAGAGGGGAATAAAACCCACGACATGCACTCCGCGCCCCGCATATTCCCTTCTCATCCTACGGCATATTCGCCCTCCTTCCTTTATATGTTCCCCTTCCTCCTCCGCCTCTCCTCAAAAAAATTCCCCTTTTCAGCGTTCGTCGCCTCTTGATCCGTCTTTTGCTTTGATTCTTGGAGATGAAATTTGGGAAGAACCTCAGCAACCAGATCGAGGAGACGCTGCCGGAGTGGAGGGACAAGTTCCTCTCCTACAAGGACCTCAAGCGGCGGCTCAAGCTCATCTCCGTCGCCGAGCGGCCGGCCAAGCGGTCCAAGGTGGACGATGAGGACGCGGCCGGAGACTTCGCTCCTTCCTCCGCAGCTGTGGAGGAGGAGGAGTTCGTGAGTCTCCTCGAGGCCGAGCTCGACAAGTTCAACACTTTTTTCGTTGAGAAGGAGGAGGAGTACATCATCCGCCAAAAGGTACGGTGTGTGTTCTTGCTCGATTCGGAGTATTAGTATGAATTGATGAGTAATCTTATGTTATTTTGAGATCTGGAGAGGGATGGAAATCTAATATATTGTTACTAAACTTGTGGGAGCGTTTTGAATGTGGAAATCATTTATAAATTAGCATTTGTACATTACATCTACTCCTCTTCATCCAAAAGAGAGAGCGGGTAGATAAGTTGATCTTGAGAAGAATACGAGTGTACGTCTGATTCAGTTTTCCTTGTTCCTGGTTACTTTTTATATTTCTTACCCTCATGGCTAGACTAATTGTATCAACATGAATGTGTGAATTTGCAGGACCTGCAGGATCGAGTCGCTGAAGCCATCTCTAGGGATTCCAAGGAAGAGTTGATGAAAGTGAGGAAGGAAATTGTAGACTTTCATGGGGAGATGGTTCTTCTGGAGAACTACAGTGCCCTTAACTACACGGGTAGGTTTCCGTGAGAATTCAACTTTTTCTTTATCCATTCTTATGTAGTCTATGGTCCACATTAAAGATATTACTGTATCTTATTTTCAGTATTCTAACATATAAATTAGTAGATCCTCCAAACTATCTAAGTTGTGATGGATTGATATCCCTCTAAACCTTTGTTTTTTTTTTTTGAACTTGTATTTTTCATTGCAAACAATATGGTGTATGAATTGCATTCAGTCCGGTATAAACTTAGCACTTTGGTTTCAGAGGCAATTTATGGGTTTTATTCTACATTCATGTTTACTAATTGATCAGATTGATTAGGTGGAGTAGCTTGGTAAATTTGTTTTGCTAGGTTATGATAAAATTAGCATTCAGCAGAATAGATGTTTGAATTTCCACTTCAAATCACACTCACTACACAGTAACCTTTCTCTTGTCAATCCACTCTCATTATAACTCCCACAACAGAAAATTTTATGCTATTTGCCTACCACCAATTCAGTTTAACTGATTCATATTAACTGAACAAGGTTGATTTTATTTAGGTATCAAACTCTCCCATTTGTTTTAGATATTACATGTCTTGCTTGTTAATATCTCCAAACCAATCTTCCTCAATTTGTTAACAAGGAAACTCATGTTAGCATAGTATTATTGATTAACTGCTCTGTTTTTTCTTCTGGTTCATGTATATATTTTTTTCGTGCTCTCATTTAGATGGTTTATTATGCTTGTTTGTGATGATTTCAGGTCTAGTGAAAATACTGAAGAAGTATGACAAGAGAACAGGAGCACTTATCAGGCAGCCCTTCATCGAAAAGGTGCTGCAGCAGCCATTCTTTACAACTGATCTCCTGTACAAACTCGTGAAGGAGTGTGTGGCTATGCTCGACCACCTCTTCCCCAGCAACAACCTGTCAATTTCCACAGAATGTGACGGAGAGAATGGAGTGCCGAAGCCAGCACAATCCGGCAGGAGGGTTCCGGAGTTGGAGGAGATTAAGTATATGGAGAGCTTATACATGAAGAGCACCGTAGCGGCGCTGCGGTCCTTGAAACAGATTAGGAGCAAAAGTTCAACAGTCAGTTTCTTTTCACTGCCTCCTTTGCAGAGTACTGGATTGGAAGAAAGGTGGAGCAACAATGTTCCAGTGGTAGAACAGGTAGCCAAGTAACAACATTACACTGGTAACCTTTTGTTGTGAATCTATCATGTGCTTCGAAATGGTCTTTACTCTCTATTCCCATAATTTTCACATGCTTGTACGCTAATTCTAATCACACATGTTAATTCTAAGAATATAGGTCGTTTCATCTTGTGCAAACTTGGATGTTTTAGAGACAGAAGAGGATAGTGAAAATTGGATATCACTTGTGTTTATTTTGTATTTGTTGGAAAATGTGAATGGAAAAAGAGGGAATGGTAACATCTCCGTATGGGAGTTTAGTCCCACGCTGGGAGATGCTATGAGGCTGGTTGATACTGAAACACATGAAGTTATGAACATATATATGTGCTTGTGCCATGCCGAAGATTTGTAAATTTAGGGCCTGGAATGGGTGATTTGTGTGTGAGCATATCTGTGCGCATCGATCCAAATTGGGATACAATTTTCCAAAGCAAAACAATCTACGTTTTGCCACCTGATGCATTAATGTGCAAATCTAATATTGTTGTTCAGTTGGTCGAGTAAAGGTGATAAATGGTTGCAAGGTTTTAAAATTCGCTAGGCGCTAGTCGGGCGGCAGACTAGCGCCTAACGTCTAGGCCGTCTAGGCGGGGATTAGACGGTGCTAGGCGGATTCCTCGGTATCC
>JBBPFQ010000044.1:650294-663413 GCA_037974815.1 Kaempferia elegans
TAATTCCATAATTCTGAGTTCAAGTGCTTTCCCAAAGCCCTCACTCAGAACGATCTTGTTAAATAAATTTGGTATACGGGTACAAATATGGTACAAAAGGAGGAATCACCGAGTCCCAGTAGCAATGCTAATAATGCACAATGCGATTATAACAAAAACTAGAGAAAGAATAAATCCAAACCTTATCAAGCAATTCAAGTCCATGGCTCTTAGACTTCTCTGAGCACCAATAATACAAGATCTGAGGTCCAGGTAGCTTTAGCAGGAAGGAACGACCAGAAGCATCAGCATATATATCTTCGATAACCACATCAGGACTATCACAGTCATTACTCAAAACAGCTAATCTCTCTGTAAGTCCATCATCCCCAATGAATGAGAGGCGCATGTTAGAAGATGGCAAGAAATTGAGATTTAGTTGCCCCCTGTATAAAGAAAGAAAACAAGACCTAAAAAACTACACAAAACACCTTAAGAATATAAATAAAACAAGTGAGAAAGAACATTCAAATATGAAATGAGTCGAAGGACACTTTTGACAAGCCAGGTACAAATAATTTGGGTACGAGTATATAATATTGATATGGATCTAGGTGTCTGAACGCAGAAACAGAATTTGTAGATCACTTTATTAAAGCGTGCAAAACAATATATCGGAAACATTATGGCATAAACAGGGACAACCAAAAGAGACTAACCAAGTCTTATAGTCAAAGAAGAGGGAATTTCCTAAATCAGAAAGATGTTTTCCTACCAAAGAATGGGTTGGTCAAGTGTCAAACTAGAGCTTTGTATCCCTGGAAGGCGAGAGAACATGAGAGAAAGAAGACACAAGAAAGTGAAAAGAAGAGCAAATTTGATATTTTCTGAGGTCAAGTTTCCATGAACAAGATGAGAATTAAAACAAAAAAAAACAAAAATCAACCAGCAATTGGAGTACAAGGCAGAAGCTAAAACAGCCACATGGGTAAAGTGTCTGGAAATATTCGACCATTTCTATTATTTTCTATGCAATTTAGGAAGAAAAAAAATAGGAAAAAGGAAGTGAAAGTTTTCATATCATTTACTTTTCTTAAACAAATTTCCTATAAAAAATATTCAATTTCTCTCTGTTCTTCCTCTCCATTCTCAACTACATAGCAAAGATTATAGCCCAGGAGATAAGTACAAAGACATTGGCATAAAATGAATTAGTGGCTAAAATACTACAGCAAGCATAACTTATAACTTATAAGTTAGAAAATAAATGAGGCTAACATACAACAAAAATGTTCCGTTATGAAATGATACAAAAGTAAAATACTTGAAAACCTATTAAAAGTGCGTAAATTGCCCACTTAAATTGCATAACCATTTTCTCAAAAAGGCACAAAAAAAGCAGAAGTTCATTATTATATGTCTTTCTCCAATACAAAAGAACAGAATGAAACATTATCGATCATTCACCAAAACTCTGCTAAAAGCTAAGCATGCAAACATCCTAATAAATATCTACTGGTAGAAATGGAACCTTCTGCTAGAAACAATTATGCAAATAAATGTAGCATAAGTCCATGTAAGAATCTACCTTCTTTCGCTCATAAATCACAGATCTTAATAGAACATCACAAACGCCCAATTTACCTACAAATCAAAAGACATTTTTACTTGAAATGATGAACCAGGCCATCACTAGTAAGCTCAGATAGAATCCTGCAATCATTGATAAACAACAAAGATGGTATATCCTCCAAGCACTGGAAAAAGGCTTAACTTAAATTAAAAGTTCAAGTGCAATCTCACATCCTAATAGCAGACTAGATAATAGCGTAAAACCACAATGATAATTGAAGTGAAAAATATAACAAGGCTATAGAGTAAGACAATTGGAAGTTATTAATCAGACTTGATAGAATAGATCAAAAGTGGAGGGCCACGAAGTTGAAAGATATCCACCATATACCACCAGGTTGGTAAAACTAGAAGATCCTATACTTCACACTTCTCATACTGATTGTCCAACCTATAACAGTTTCAACTGACGAACACAGCTTCTTGTCTATATGGTAGACACATGTTTATCCATACTAGCAGTGGTGTTCATGAATAGATCAGAATATTCTAATGACTTGTCTTTTTGTAACGTCAAATGAATAAATATTATTATGCACAACGTATGAATCATTATAAGAGAGGTTTTAACAAGATTATTGTAAGAATATCTCACGAGCATATAATTAACCTAAGGTCAGCTGAATCAGTACTCTAATTATGAGAATTTCCATCAAATATAATTATAATATCCTTAACAATTTAAGAAATGCAACCACTAAAAGAAGGCCTCATTACAGGAATCTAGTTTCATGCTGTCACCCTCAAGTACCCTCTAGGTTCTGGATTCTGATCTAGATTATATAAAATTAGGAGAAAACTAATATTTCCCAAACCTCTCTTAATACTGCCATTATGGACTTGCACAGAAATAAATCTAGTAGTCAATAAAGCAATCATTTCTGCTAAAAGAAGTCTATTAAAATTTAATCATTTAGGTAAGAAAAAAGGCAGCTTTTCAACAAATAAAAATTTCTTGAATCATATTGTAGTCTCTTATTCAGGACATCACACATATATTTCTGTTTTGTGTCAATTTCACATCATTAATTTTTCGAGTTCAAGTGATTTCAGTAGTGGGTTATTTTTCCTGCTTTCTAAATTTCAATCATGATCCAAACCACTCAGAAATTATGTTGTTGCAAAGTTAAATGCTTCATGACAAATAAAATTTTGAAACCATTTTTGTTTTCATTAGATTGCATATTTGACATCATCTCTAGCAACTAATGGTTGAGGATTACTAATATTTGTGGGAAATCAAGGAAGATCTTGAAATAGACACTCTCTCCCTACAATCTACATTAAAAAAAACATTGGAAACAGGAACTGACCTGCATTTTCATGCAGAATCACTGCAAGAAAATTGAAACTGTCAAAGATCAATAATCTATCTGAAATCTTAATTCGATATGAGTCATACAACTAAGAAAATAACCGTATGTATATTTTTTTTGTCAACATTAGTGAATATAACAAACATAGATAGTCATAGAAAGAATTTAGATGTTGACTTGACATAGATAATAAAGAAGCATAAACAATTATATCAAAGACAAGAAAACAGTAGATTATCTTTCTGCTTTTAGAGGAGTACGATTGGGAAAAGTCAATATCAGAACGAATACATTTCAATTCGTCAAGTTTGTTGCTCACCTTTTATCAATCGGGCATAGAATGTTCCCTTGCTTCATGACTTTCCCAACACGAACAGAAACAAGAGGAACGCACAAGCACCTTGCTAACATCCCTACTTCCGATGTTTCAAAATGCTGATACGTATGATAAAAATAAATAAATAAATAAATAAGAAAATAAGCGCCACAAAAGGAGAAACAACTACTGTGGAAAAAAATATATATACTATAGCATTCTCAATGGAAATGACCCTAAATTTCAAAACCGATATTCTGGGTAATGAACGTCAACCTGGCTTAACTGCGCCAGAAGCCTCTCCTCCGCCGGTCCGCCAGATACGTTGAGCTTAAGCAGAGGCTTCGACCTCTCGTCCGCACGGCAGGCGCCAGGAAGCTGCAGGTCCAGCGCCTGGAGCCAAGGCCGCACCGCGGCCTCCCGACCATCCGATTCTCCACTAAGGACATCTCTAAGTCTACGGGCGAAATCGTCTCCGCCGGGGCAGACCCCTGTCGTCCCCGAAGAAAGATCCGCCGATGGCGAGACCAATTCGTCTCCGTCGGTAGACCGATCCGAATCCTCGCTCCGGCCTAGGTCATCTTCTTTCCTCGGAGGAACCATGACGAAACCTTCACGCTTCTCTCGCCGATGAGACGAAGAAGAGCAATTGAAGAAACAAAGACCGACAGGATTAGCGATCGATGGCATCGGAAAAATGCGGACGGGGCGGAATTATGAAGCGGAGTTTGGGGGAGGAGTTGCGGTCCGGGACCGTATCCGCCACGTGGCGCAGAAGGACGGGAAATCCTACCTGGCGTCGTTTGGTACTGGTCGCATGACGACTACGCTGGGCCCCACGCCATATCCGTTACACTTGCAGGATCAATATCCGACACCCCGATGGGAAAAAGACGGGGCAGTTTTTTTTTTATTTTTTACAGTTGCTAATGATAACGACCTGATTGTACCTGGTTTGGCATTGGTCAAGCAGTGTGGGCCGGGTTGTGGGATCGAAAAGGGGTTGGCCGAATGGAGTCAACGGATAAAGCAAAGGGTTCGGATGAAGTGGTTCAGGGATGGAATGGCGTGGGTATATTATGTCACATGGGCCGTCTTGGCTCGCTCTTTGTCATCACCAACAGATCAGATCCCCTATCCGTAATCTTTGATTTTCTTTTGATCCGTAATTAGAGATTCATATATTAATTTTTTTTTATCTAATCCAACGGTACTCTTAATTTGGATTAAGAAGTGATCAAGGAAAATAGACCAGAGGATCTACGCTTCATCACCAATCATTTGATTGGAAGTTATCACTAATAGCTTAGGAGGTAATCAACGACAATGTTGGTTTAGGAAATCAATCATTCCTTGTAACACCAGCCCTTTCTACCTTGGCCACATCTGCAATTAAGGAATGTAACTCAAAATTGAAAATTTTTAAGGGATCTAAATAAGTTTTTTTTAGATTGCAATATACCATATCAATATTATAAAATTTTATTGAAACATCTATAATAATTAAAGTTTTAAATGTAATTATATGACTAATGACTTCATATATATTAGATCAATTTCAAGACAAACAAGTAGATTTTCACTACTGCTATTAAATTATAAATCTCAAATCTCACCTCTAAAATGATTTCAACTTTTAAAATTTTAGAACACTTTATAAACCTTTTATTGAAGATACCTTAAGGTTTGTATAATTTCAGAGTTAATAATAAAAAAAAAATTTCAAAATTACCCTTGTCGTGTCCTCCAAAGGTGACGGTGAGCAGGTAATGATGACGAGCAAACAATGACTGTGGAGCAATGGCGATCAAGGCCAGCCATCGCCAGGACGAAGCAACGACAACCCAAGGCAATCACAACGCAAAGTTAAAAGCATCATATAAGGAACACGAAAACAAAACCATGAAACAAATGGATCTAGATCTCAAGAAGGAGAGGAAGACATGTGGAACGAACCTTGGCCGAGCTTTCGTAAACCTCCCTGAGCACGACATTGTCGAGGCCATTGACGTCCTTGCGCCAAATTAAAGTATATCGAGATTGATTGTCATTTCGCTCGCCGTCACTATTAGAATGACATCATCACTTTGCCATTTGTCTCATCTTATATGCAAATGGCAGATCACCAAGGCGCATTCTATTGCACATTTCAATTTTTAATTAACAAACACTCAATAATTTCTATTAGTTTATCTTAAGTTTGAGGGGATGTTAATATGTAATAAATCATTATTATTATATAAAGGTAGATTAGTTTTTGTTATTATATTATTATCTATTTATATCTCTTTTTTCTTTGTAAACTTAGGCCTTTTTACAATACAATTTGCTAACATCTTTTCACGGCTACCTCTTTCTCCTTCACTTTGTATTGCCCTTGTTCTCTATTTGCATTCTTTATTTTGTTCACTGCATCGACATCAAGCAAGTTGCTAGAGAGCAAAGATTCATTCGGAAAGTGAAAACAAATAAGAGATGCAATCAAAAGAGTTGATTATGAGCATCTCAGTATAATTTCTCCAGATTTATCTTCAAGAGCAATCATCGTGCAAGGATAACGATGGACTCTCTACATCATTGATACTATAACAAATTGAAGAGTGTTACTAAGAAGGTGGTTGGTAGGTGAATTTAGAAGGCTGGAATGTAAATGAAATCTGTTTCATTCATATTCTTGATGCTTAGTAGATGAGAATCAAAATCAATGTATGAGTTTCATACTCTTAATTTTATAACTCATACTCCTCTAGATTATCGTTAAACTCATTCTCACCTCAATTAAACTAATTATTATTCTCATTACCAAATATATACTAAGCGCCCCCTAAATATATAAAAAGTTACTAATATGAGCCCATACATGTTAAATTATATAAATTTTTGGGGCCCAAATACACTAAAACCCATTAACAAATTTGAAAGAAAAACATAACTCCATTAGGTTGATGTATTGATATCAGTCGAAAGAAATAGTCTTCAGCACCTTAAATGGGCTGCAGAAATATAACGTAGAAAATATTCACATGACAGATCAAAACACCAGCAAAGCCACAGAAGGTTTGATCCTAAAAATTACATTAAACAAGAAAAAACAAAAATAGTGATGCAGTAGATAATACGGTGATGGGAGAGTCAAGTGGACTATGTACATGACAGTCAATCAACGGGCCCTGTAAAGAGGGGTGGAATGCATATTCGAATTAATTAGTAAAGCAGACAGTTTAATCAGTCAGTCTATAAGAAATAACTTATTACATTATAGACCGACCGAACAGACCATTCGGTCGGCCGCTGGGTTTTAGTATCATGTATAATAACAAAATTGTCAACAAGCCGAGTGAAACAGAACATCGATCGAGTGAGTCACTGAACGATCGAGTGAGCTAGAACATCAGCTAAGAGAGTTGTCAAGCGATCGCTCAATTAGCTCCCCTCTTGATTAAGCTCGATCCGTACGGGAAACCACCCGGCAAGCGTTGCTCGGCAAAGGTCTCATCAACCCTGTTTGTCACCTAGTGAAATGGTCAAATCAGAACATCAATTGTCAGAAGATATGCGTTGTTTTTCCTTGTACTGAGAAAACTTCCAAAGTTGATAAATATGGATTGTCTGCCTAATTAAGAAAAGATAATTAAGGAAAAATGATGATACATTATAAATGTGTGTGTCATTTATGGAAGTGTCTTAATATTTGCGTCAGGTAACGCCCAAATATAAATAGGACCCTTCACAACCGCGGATGTATGCAATTATCATTATTCTATTCTTCCTCAATTTTCTGCTAGCATTATTCGACAATCGTTGCACTAACTTGAGTGTCGGAAGACCAAAGACCGGCTTGTTTCTCGGTTTGGTTGCTAACGCTTCCAACTGCTTGTTCGTGCGCAGGATTAAGAAAGTCTTCACGGGGTGTCACACATTGATCTTTTCCAAGTCTTCTTTGATGACCCGTGAACCTTCAAATCTTCGGCATCTATCTCCACATTTGCATATAGGATCATATAGTAATATAAATTTATTTTATTATAATTTGTGGTATTTCTGCAAATTTAGTTTGCAATATTGCTTAATTATTAGTTTGGTTTTAATTTAGAAGCCCGTTTTCATATTTCTTTTCCTCAGAAAATTGTAAGTTAGGTGATTTCAATGGATTATAGTCGGAATATTTAATACATAAGAGGAAATGGTGTACTTAAAAGCGTGAAATTAAGAATTTGCAGCTAAAAAAAAATCTAATCGCTCGGTTCCAAAATCGTGCATGAAATGGATTTCTCATAAAATTCTTAGGAGAGGAAATGAAACTAGAAACTGATTGGATAATTTAAAACGCAAGCACCAACCAATGATCCAAACGCCAATAACAAAAAAAAAAAATACAAAAAACTATAGAATATTATTAAAAAAAATCTAAAAAAGAAAGTACGAGACAGATCGTATTCAGAAAATAAGCACGTCTGATGAAAGATCTAACCGCGGCAAAATCACAAAGAATACTATGTTGAAAAATCTCAGTAGATTCGATCATCTTCACTGCCCTAAGTGAGTTACGGAAAGATAAAATAGAATATGTTCACAGTATAGGGTACAAGGTGATTCGCTCGCTCCACACCCCTACTAACCCGTCCCTAGGTCAAGAGATAAATCACGGATAACTATTAATAATTAGTGCAAATGATCAAGGCATGAGGAAATATATACTCAAACATGTTGAGTTTTGACCTCAAGACCTCATATAGTAACCTCTCATATTTTAACCATCATACCGTCCCGAATGCGGCCTCAAGTCAAAACTTGATCCACGCGCGCTCGAAGTGCATAACGGCCGCAGTTCTCACATATGATCGTTGGGAGGGCACCTTCAGCACCCTAGAAAGCGCCTTCGCTAGAATCCTTCAGCCACCCGAAGGCGCCTTCGGCAGACACCTTCAGCGCCAATGAAGGCGCCCTCGCACCTTTGGGCGAGAGCTGCATCTTCTCGCCTGTGGGCATATCCAACAACCAAGGAGGCGCCCTTAGCACTGTTCACCCGATGTCAACTTGTACTTTTGACCCTGCAAAACAGTGTTATTGACACAGAAAATATATACCATGCAAAATAGAGTTAACACAATAATTAAGGACATTATTAATTAGGTTTTGTGCTACCATGACTAAAACCTAGTCACGATACTCAACTTAGATCTCCAAAATGATTCTAAGTTCGTCCGATGCCTACTGTTCCTTCCAACAGTAATGCACTCTCACTAAGTCACTCTTCTCTAGTGACTTACCTTGCAGAATCACACATCTAGACTCTCTACCGAAATCGAACATCCGGTCTTCCAGACCTATTTGGATGTCATGTCCTGCAACACTGAATTAGTACAAGTAGAATAATAAAGTAAAACCGTGTTACTAGAATTAGGAATTCGTTGGTCCGGTCGGCCGCGTGATCAACCTTTCTGGGAGTTTACTCCTCTAAAACTTCTTGTTACCTAAGGTTATCTCCCTTTAGGATTTTCACCGTCTGACTTCACTCATCAGGACCTAGAGTAACCACCCCCTAGGATTTTTCCCACCTAATTCCACTTAGCTTCACTCACTAGGGTCTGGTGTCACTCACCAAGAATTACACCTTGTCTAACCTCCCGTTAGGACTAGTCACTTGGTAAACTTCCTACCTACCTAACATTCAGTTAGGACTTTTCATTGCTAGTCATCTGGTTCTGACCAGACTTCTCTTTCTTCTAAGTATCAAGTCATGCTTTGATTAACCCTTAAGGTTTTGCCACATGCTTGAATTAACCTTTGGTCAAACTGACCAGACGTAAGTATATTATCAAAAATCAAAATCATAAAGGTTAACTGCACCAACAAAAAACAAATTAAAGCCAAATAAAAAAAAACTTAATTATTTCATTAAAAAAATTAACATTTTTTTTTTTATAACCTAAATATTTAAAAATTAATATCAAATTAACATTTATTAAGCTAACCTTCTTTTGGTAGCAAGAAGGTTAATTAGTGTAATAGATGTTAATTTGAATCGTTTAATTATTTAAAGTGATTAATGACTTTTAATTGTTTCGAAGAGTATACATTTTCTTTAAATTTACTTGTACTTTAGTTAGTCTCCTAAATGCACCAATATTTGTATTTATTGTATCATTTGATTTTTGATACTTTAATTTAAAATTTTTAAGTCAGATTTGAATGAGATTCGGATTTATCCGGATTTATCCGAATTTACGAATATAATAGTTTTTTATGATTAAATTAAATTTTATTTTAAAATTTAGATACTTTAATGTATGCTAATTTAATAACGATGAGTATTAGCTAAAATTAAAAAATTATAAAAAAAATAATTAAAAAAAATAATTAAAAAAATTCTGGTTATTCAGATCATTTAAATCATATTATACTGTAATGTAATGTAATCCAACCTACCCATGCTGCGTTTGGTACGTTGTAATGTAATTCAGCTTGTAATGTAATATAATGTAATGTAATGACGATTATATTACTATGTTTAGTGAAAAAACTACGTGTAATCCAGATTACAAGAGTGATTATATTCTTGTATTTGGTATGCACAAGTAATGTAAATTATATTAATATAAAATGATAAAAACATCCTCCGACCTCTACTAGCCGCCAGAGGCGGGGGCGGCCGGCTGACGGTGGCGATCGATCAGTGACAGGATGCCGGTGGATGGTGGACGGCGACGAGCGGCCAGCGGGCGACGACGGCTACCGGCCGTCGACGGCGACAACCGGCTGACTGTGACCGACCGGCGGCGATAAAAGTAGTATCGACGAATTTGTTGAGTGCGTGCTTCGGCAGCGGCGGCGGCGAGAAAATGTTGCAAGTTCTCTAGGGCACGATTTCATGGGTGGGGCGATTGAAGAATATTTTTGGTATCTGCGTTGAATTCTGCCCTACTTTCAACGCCGGTGTACAAACGTTCAAGAGATGATCTTGTCCATCCAAACAATAATTTTGCCCTTTCCACCGTCCAGATCCGTTGCCCATCTATTTTTCGACGACTCTCTCTCGATTCTTCTAGAGAAGTAGTTGCCCCGCTCCCGCTAGGTAACGTCTAGCCTGATCCGTTGCCCATCTACTTGTTCGGTGACTCTCGCTCTCTCTCGATTCTTCTAGAGGAGTAGTTGCTCCGCTTCCACTAGATAACGCCCAGCCTGATCCGTTCGCTTCCCGTCGGAGAAAGAATTGCCTTCCGAACGCGTGGAAAGCGGTGAGCCATGGCCGATGCCTCCTCCAGGATCACCGTTCTCGTCACTGGCGCCGCTGGTCGCACAGGTTCTGGCTCATCTCGCATTCCCTTCCTTTTCTGGCTCTCACTTCTTTTTTTAGACGTATTTTTTTCTTCTTGTTTTTAAGTACGAGAAGTTACACTTCATTTTTTGTTCTCGAAATGTTTGGATATGGCAAAAATACAAAAGCGATGTAACCACTATATCCGATCGTTTTCTGATGGGATTTGGAAAATCCCTAATTTTGCAAGAATTTGTAGTTATTGTCCAACGCAGTTAAAATTTGGACCGAAAGAATTCGTTGGAACTTAGGAATGCGAATTCAACTTGCATTTTTTCCCCCAAACCTAGGTAGTGTAGTTCGCAATAAAACGGTGTGTTATAGCTGTGTGCGTCGTTGATTCATCAAAACTTAAGATAGATGATTTAATACATCGATATAAAAGTGCTTTGTATTATTAAATAAAACTGAGAAAAGAGAATGAGGTAGCGAGAAATTGATGCCGAATGAACAATTACATACATGAAAATGGGTAAAAGTTTTTTTTTTATGAAAAAAGGTGTAACAACTGAATCTTAAACTGAGAATGAAAAATCAATTCATTTCGAAAGTGTTCTATTCCGACTGTGGATTCTACTTTATTTGGTGATTTGGAAATTTAAATTATTTGATCCTATATGAGACATATAGAAGATGTTACTTACAAAAAGAAAAATTCATAGAATGGTCATTGCAGTTTTACAAGGACTAAGATCCTGTGAGATTTAAGCTAACAATCTAATCCAGGACGCATTGCCGCAATAATTTTGAGTTCTACTCATTCCTATCACAGAACACACAGGCAAAAAGAACACTAAATGCTTTTGTGCGTGCCCGTGTGCTCAGCGCATGCATGCTCAATCAATTGAGTTTCACGATGTTTGTAATTTTTTTACTTCAGGGCAACTTGTTTTTAAAAAATTGAAAGAAAGGTCAGATCAGTTTATTGCAAGAGGACTTGTACGTACCGAGGAGAGTAAAGGAAAGATTGGAGGAGCCGATGACATTTTTGTGGCAGACATAAGGGATGATAAGGCTATTGTTCCTGCTGTGCAAGGCATAGATGCACTGATAATTCTCACAAGTGCTGTGCCAAAAATGAAGCCAGGATTTGATCCAAGCAAAGGGGGAAGGCCTGAGTTCTATTATGAAGATGGGTTATATCCTGAACAGGTAATATTTCTCTGGTCAATCTCTTCCTGCAAATTTTCCTTCTTTTTCTTTAATCTAACCTAAGGTTTCCCCATGATTTAGGTTGATTGGATTGGTCAGAAGAATCAAATTGATGCTGGTAACACAAATTCTCTAAAGATTTTTTTTTTTTCATCCTAAACAATCTTATATATGACTAACAGAGCTATTTTTTGCAGCCAAAGCAGCAGGTGTAAAGCATATTGTTTTGGTTGGTTCTATGGGTGGAACAAATCCAAATCATCCATTAAATAGTCTTGGGAATGGTAACATATTGGTAATTATCCTTTTTCCTTGGAAGTATTATTTTTGTTATTAATTTTCTCTATTTATTTTAATGTGTTACTTGTAAATAATTTTATTTTATTTTGTGATGACCAATTCCAATTAAGTATTCCAAATACATGTAGAATTGTAAATAAGCATTGCATAAGCAGCATATGACAAATACCTTTTTTTTTCCTGGTAATATGACAAATATCTCAAATTTTCAATGAAATATTCTTGGCCTATTTTATATAATAAAGGTTTCCTGAAATAGCAATGATTATTTCAGGACTAGATAAGTACATGATTAGCAAGTGCTTGAATAATCTTATCTATAATGCTCAAGTTATTGGGTATCAAATTAGGAATTGAGATTGCTTTGGACCAGGCCTTTATTGGCAAAAAACAGAATTAAAGCTAGCAACATACTGCATTTTGAACAGTTCTTCTGATGTCCAACTGGCTGAAGACAACTTGTGAAATTATCAAACTGTTAAGAAGGAAAATTTTCTATTTTACATGTATTCAGATGAGCATTTAATTGTGTAACTATGCTGATTAGCTTGAGATGGATAACTTGATAATGAAACTTTACATACACTTCAAAATTGTCCCCAATAAAATTAGAGTCAAACATAAATATAGCACAATTTTTAACCTTTTTTTCAAATGTAGCATAACTTTTCATTTTTCTTTAATCCAGCATCATTTAGGTTTCATGGTAAAATCTAGCATCCACTGTTAATTCAATGCCAAATCAGCATTTTAATGAAAACTGGATGGAGTCATGGCGGAAGCTAGATTTTAACATAAAATTTAAAGGCTGTGTTAATTTTGAAAAAAAATAAAGGTTATGTTGTATTTATGTATTAACCATTAAAATTAGGTTTAAATTGAGTATTTTATGCGGGCTGAATCCATGTTCAATTTCTAAAGTAGACTGGACTTTGATTATAAATCATGTGACAAAAGGCAATTCGCTTGCGACTTCGATTGTAAATCATGTGGCACATAGTCTCAACTTCGATTGTAAATCATGTGGCAAAAGGCGAAATCGCTCGTCCCTAGCGCCCCTGCCAACCCGTCCCCAGGCCAACACGGAGGAGGTAAATCACGGGTGG
>JBBPFQ010000044.1:676026-688095 GCA_037974815.1 Kaempferia elegans
CACTACAACCATGCCAATGGTTTGTCCAAGACCATCTTGGTTGTGAGCCTATACTTATACTTTACAAGGTACTGATATCATGATCTTCTGTGTCATACCAAGCACCATGATATCTACAATGTAAAGTATCGGACAATAATACATAGAATGTATGTTATGATCATGTGATTCTTATTTCAAAATAAAGATGTATATTCAAAAGGCTAGGCTTTCAGTATACATCCCAACAATTCCAAGATGTCTTAGGGAATAATCCACAAATGACTTTATGTATTAGCTCCAAAACGTCACTACAATGGCTAGCCCCCCTATTCCTTTTATTAGTTGTCTTTTCCTTAACACACTCTATGCAAACATCAAAGTCTGGCATGTTAAGAGAATCAGAAATTTTGTGTGACATTAACCTTTCTAGGCGTTGTTTATAAGAATTCTCGTCGATCAATTTTTGTTTTGTACCTATACTATGCATTACTACATAGTCAAGAGTAGGAGTTATGGTGTTTAACTTATAAAGCTTATTAACCAAGGAACCATTGCCAATCAATATTGAATTTAAGAAAATACTAAAAATTTTATTTCTAAAAGAATAAGAATAACCTAATTTGTCTAAACAAGAATTGAAATTAAATTTTGTTGAAAAAATGATACAATAAATGTATTTCTAAATGCAGAAAGACGTTGGTTCCTAAACAAAGCCTAAAAACATCAATTGACTCAACTTTAGCTTTCTTTCCATTTTCTGTATAGATGTATCTTTCACCATCAAGTGGAAGTCGACTCCTGAGACAACCCTACATAGTGATACTTATATAAGTAGTAGCACTAGTATCTATCTACTAAGTATCTGTGGGTACAATAGCTGAATTCACTTCGGAACTAACAAAGTTAAGAAGTTTATTTATCTGTAAATGCCAGTTGGTGTATTTGGAGTAGTCTTTCCTTATACGGCCTTCCTTCTTGTAGAAGTAACAAGTTGACCCTTATCTTGTTTCTTTTGCACCTTATAGCCATAATCCCCAGAATCTGCAATCTACTTTCTATAGATGCAATGATGTTTTGATATTTGTGTCAAGAGTTTAAGTTAGGTTATCTTGTTGCTTTGATGTGTGTTCAAGTCATGCAGGAATTGGAGAAGAAAATGGAGATCTCATCCAAGGGTTCGATCCTTGAGTCAGTGAATGATGGATCATCCAAGGGATAGCCAGATGAGGAGCAACAGAATGGAGCTGAGAAGAGGACTTCAAGGCAACATGAAGGATGGCATGGAGACGAGCCACGAGCTTGTATGCATCCAAGGGACGAAGGCCGAGGAAGGGGGATTCAAAAGGAGACTCCGGAGAGGGTGAGGAAAAGTGCTTGTAATGTGCCAGTCGACTGGCATAATGGCCAGTTGGCTGGTACTAAGGTTTGGAATGCACAAAAGGTTCTGTGCTCGAGGGTAGTGTATGGCAGTTGACTAACCTCACTACCAGTCGACTGCCCGGTCGTCTGGTAAGGAGTCGTTGGCAGAATCACAGATTATGCGGGGAGTTATTGTGAGAGAGCAACAGCTACACCAGTCGATTGGTACTTTTACCAGTCGACTGGTGTCTGGCTAAGTGGAGTTTATTGCTCCGCTCTCTCCTCCTATTTAAGGAAGGCTCTTGGGCATGAACAAGGTAGTGCTCTAGTGTTATATTTTGTGTGATTGCCCATGTCTTTTCAACCTTCTTCATCCTCCTAATCTCACTCCCAATTGTAAGAGGAAGAAGATCATTGTGAGAGGTTTGCTTCGCCGAGAAGAAGTGAAGTTAATAGTGAAGAATCATGTGATCATGTAGACCCTTCGATTAGTCAACTTCGCTGGATGTTGATACCAAGTAAACGGTATGTGTTAGTATTTGTTTCATCTTGTATTGTATTATTTCTTTGTATATTCAACTTACACTAACCCTAGTAGGTAGAAGAACCGACAAATGATCCTCAACAAGTGGTATTAGAGCCTCGTATGCCTTCAACGGACTAATCGCAAAGAAGAGCAACATTCAAAAGATGGTCAGCTCCAACATTCATCCACCAAAATTTGAAGGAGATTTTGGGTGGTGGAAGAAAAGGATGGAGGTATTTTTTGAAACCGATTTTTATATAATGATGATTATAGAAAATGGTTTTTAAAAGCCTAGAAATGAGAACAATGTGAGAATCAATATATCAAGATGGACTAAGAAGCAAAAGGAGGAGAATACATCAAATTCAAAAGCACTTCACCATCTTCTCAATGTGCATCCTCAACAAGAAGTAATAAGAATTGGAGACTATACAAGTGCAAATGACCTATGGGAAAAGCTAGTAGAGCAACATTAAGGCACATCTGAAGCAAAATTAGCAAGAAGAGATCTCCTTCAAATACAACTCAATAACATCAAGCTTGAAAAGGGAGAAAAGGTATCATCTCTTTATGCTAGAAATAAAGAGATTTTGAATGGACTAACAAGTGTAGGTGAGAAACTCTCCAACCGGGACATTATGATGAAAGCCATCAACGCTTTCCTAAGAACTTCCATGTGGATATCAATTGTAGATTCATTCTACATTTCAAAGGACCTAGAGAAGAGCGCACTAGAAGAATTCTTCTTAACAACGGAGTTCCACGAAAATTGCCTTGAAGGATTGGATGGAGAAGTTCAAAAATCAAAAGGAATAGCGCTAATGGTCAACAAAGAAAAAGGGAAGAAGAAGAAGCAACCAACTCCAACATCCTCCTCCGATTTAGAAAATTCAAGTGCCTCTATGGATAGCGACCAAGAGGCATACATGGTAAAAAACTGAGAAAAGTATTTAAATATTTTTCTACTAGCAAATCTCATGTAAGGAGGAACTCAAGGGGAAAGAGTAGACTGAGGAAAGTAAATTGCTATAATTGCCAAGGAGAAGGACACATAAGGGATGATTGTCCCCTCTTGAAGAAAAGAAAATAAAATAAAAAGAAAGAGGAAGAAAATAAGAAGACACAAGAGAATGAGAAGAAGGTCCAAAATCTAAGAGCGACATGGGATGATCCATCCTCATCAGAAGAGGAAGAGCATCATGTCACCAATTTGGCATTAATGGGTGTTGATGGCTTGGGCTCCTCCACATCTAAAGTTGAAGAAAGGAGCTCAAGTGAAGAAGAAGAAGAGAGCTCTAGTGAAGGGGGAGGTCAAACTTTGGATTCAAACTTCTCGGTAAGTGAGGTATATAAGCTTCCCTCGCATATTTTAGTTAAAGAAATTTCAAAATTGAATGTCAATTTATTTCAAGCAAAGAAGAAAAATAAAATGTTGAAAAAGGAAATATGCATTCTTGAAAATAAATTAGGAACCATGACTATCAATGGTGATGATTTGAATGATTCCTCTAGTTCAAATATTTCGTGTTTAGAAGAGGAAAATAAGAAATTAAGGGAAAAGGTAGAATACCTTAGTAGAGTCTTACAAAAATTTGAAATATACTCTTAGACCTTGAATATGATTATTGTGAGCCAAAGGGCAAGTTTCAACAAGAAAGGGCAAGAATATAAAGAATCAAGCAATGAAAAGTCCTACCATTGACTAATTGCTATGGGTCAATCTAAGGTGAAGGTAGTAAATAAGAAATGGATTCCTATGGATAACCCAATTAGAAAGAATTTCTATTGGGTATTAAAGTCAATTCTCAAGGATTAGAGGATTTAGGGTAGTCAACCATAAAAGAACTAACTTATATTTTTTATGAAATGGTTGACTAGTGATTTGGAAAGGGGAAAGTTAGGCTTTATATGATTTTCATGACAAAAATGGCTAAGTATTTGGTACTTTGTGTTCATCTCACAAAACACTATAGGAAAGACTTGCTTGATAACTTTAGACAAGGTGTGAAATGATAGGATAATACAAATAATTCACATATGCGTATGACATAGTGTTGGATTATAAATGTATCAATATAGCAATAATAGACCAATTATGGGGAAAGCAAGTGTTTAATTAATGACATCTTGCCCATAAATCATAGTTGGACATTTTAAAAGATTTGAAAACATTTTTATGCTTCATTTACTATGTAATAGAATTTTAAAACATAGAATTTCAAAACTAGGTTGATATGTTGATATATAATTAAGCATTTTGACAACTTTTGAAACTTGATCAAACTTTTCAAATCATATTGACTTTTTATAAAAACATATTTTTCTTAGACAAAGGGACTTAAATAAAATGTGTTTTCAAAATTTCATGATTTTTTGAATTTTATGGAATTAGTTATGCATTTCTGAATTTTAGACTGAAATTCAGAAATGGGAGATGAAAAGTACCAGTTGACTGGTATAGTTACCAGTCGACTAGGAATAGTAAATTGTGTGTACAGAATATTTTTGGAGGTTTTGAACGAAGAAGACCAATCTACTGCCACTTTCAATAGTCGACTGGTATATGAACAGTGAGCATTCTGAGTTGAAAATTCAGAATTGGAAATTGAATGGAATTTTAGGGTCATTTCATACCAACACATGTATTTTGATGTACTCTTTTTGCTAGTGTCAAAGGGGGAGAATTATTAGTTTAAGTAAAACCCTAAAAATGGTTGTGAAGAATAAGTGAAAAATGAAATGAAAATTAATGAGAGCATGAGTTAAGGGGGACCATGGACCAAGGGGGAGGTTTCATGCTTAATACTTATTGCTAGTTAATTTCATGCATTATATTATTCCTAACTTAAACATATTGTCATACATCAAAAAGTGAGAGATTGTAGATGCAATTATATTTTGATGTGTGTGTCAAGAGTTCAAGTTAGGTTATCTTATTGTTTTGATGTGTGTTCAAGTCATGCAAGAATTGGAGAAGCACATGGAGATCTCATCCAAGGGCTCGATCCTTGAGTCGGTGAAGGATGGAGCATCCGAGGGACCACCGAACGAGGAGCAATGGAGTGGTGCCGAGGAAGCAGACTTCAAGGCAATACGAAGGATGACATGGAGATGAGCTGCGGACTTGTATGCATTTGAGGGATGAAGGCAGAGAAAAAGGGCTTCAAAGGGCGACTCAGAAAAGGGTGAGGATGAGTGCTTGTAATGTGCTAGTTGACTGGCATTATGACTAGTCAATTGGCACTATGACTAGTTGACTGGTAGTAGGGTTTGGAATGCACAAAAGGTTTTGTGCTCGACGGCAGTGAAGGGCGGTCGACTGGGCAGTCGATTGACCTCACTACTAGTCGACTGCCCAGTCGACTTGTAAGGAGATATTGGAAATATCAAGGATTTTGCAGGGTGTTGTTGTGAGAGAGCAATGGCTACACCAGTTGACTTGTGCCTTTACTAGTAGACTGGTGCCAAGCTGAGTGGAGTTTATTGCTCCACTCTCTCCTTCTATTTAAGGAGGACTCTTGGGCATGAACAAGGCTAGTGCTCTAGTGTTATATTTTCTGTGATTACCCAAGTCTCCTAAATCCTTTTTCTTCCTCCTAATCTCATTCTCAATTGTAAGAGGAAGAATATCATTGTGAGAAGTTTGCTTCACCTAGAAGAAGCAAGGTTTATAGTGAAGAATCGTGTAATCGTGTCGACCCTTGGATTAGTCACCTCCACTGGAGATGGATACCAAGTAAACGTTTGTGTTAGCATTGTTTTCATCTTGTCTTTTATTGTTTCTTTGTATATTCCTCTTGCACTAACCCTAGTAGGTAGAAGAACCGACATCCAATCTTTAACAATCTTGACATGTGGCATAGAAACAACATTAGTACTATCAAAGTGAAGACATGGCAATCTTTTTTCCTTTACCGCCTGTTTGTAGGAAGATCCCAAAGTCAGTGGTAGATGTGCGACCTTACTTGGGAAAAACAATCCACTTAACTCGCTAGTTTGTGTTGCTTCGTCTGCATTTACCTTTTTTTGTGTGCCTGAGCTTTCTTTAAAAGGGCTTCCTTGTCCCCTCTGTCGGCTATCCTCAACGCATTTCCGATGCATTTCCTGCGGTCCTCCCTGCTAAAGGCTCTTGTCAGCATGGCTAGTGATGCACCCCAAAACTTTGGTGAGGCATCTACCATCCCCTTCCCCTAGACCTGCCTTTGGGGGAACGTATAAAACGATTAAAGGTAGACACATCGATCTCTAGGGTGGATAGACTACAATAAGAAGTAGACGCACAATCAACCCCTTTGGCTGAGATGTATCAAGCCTTGTTAGATGCATAGGCGGCTATGGAAGTTCAGACCGCGGAAAACCAGCAGCTCACGGAGCTTCTACACGCCACTTAAATCCATCCTTGGGTTGCGAGAAGTGAGCCTTGGGAAGAAGAAGGTTAGCAACCCTAAAGCCCTCAAAGTCTCCCTTATGCTGAAAAGTGCCAAAAAGTCTTCCTTGTGTATGTATGTGTCTCTCTTTATACTGTCGACTCAGCCTCAGTTGTATCGAGAAGACAAAAAACATTCTTGTCAGAGAGTATCGGGTGTTCGGGGGACCAAAGAGGCCAAAATGTTTCCGGGTGTCATGCTAGCGGAATATTCTCTAACAGATGATTATCTTATCAAATGACTCTTCTTCCTCCACATAGTTGGTCTGTAAGGCAATGTTAGAACGGGTGAGATGCCACTCAGACTGGTGCACAACGCGAAGTTGTCCTTCAAGAAGAGATTAAGGTTCTTTCGGGCAGAGAGGCCTGAACGGGAGACCAGCAGCTCGGATGGGTGTGGAGCAAGGAGAGGCTAAGGTGGAATCATGACTATTTCCAGTGAGGGTGTCCAAGCGGATGGATGGAGATTCGAGGTGGCATATAACTTGATGCTATGATAGGACGAGTTGTGAATGACCGCGAATGGATTGCTACGGTAATGGGGGACAAATTTGTCAAACGCCTGATTGCCCTTATAGCCGTCCGACTACGAGGACTTGGGAAGTCTCGAACTCAGGTGGAATCCATGTAATGTCCGGGCGGATCCAGAACGCTGGTGCCTTACTGGATTTGCGAGCAGACCCTATTGGTGATATGAAGATGCTAAGTTATCCACCTGTCTCGGTAGCCAACCAGACATGAGTTCGAGGAACCTCGAGTGAGACTATCGTTAGGGGTCCTAGCGGACCTATTGCTCTTGTCCGTTCTGAAAGTCTCTGAGCGGTAGGTCCCTGATCCCCGAAGGGGCCCATAAGCGATCCAACCGACATAGAACCTATCTGTACGGGCTAGATCTGATCCTATCCAAGTCTAGCCTGACCTCCACATCAGCCTAGCCTTTGACCATCACGTCCTCTTGATTTTCGACTCTACGAGTTTTTGGGGCCCACCCTCAACCCACGTATCAGCACAAAAGACTAAAACGTCGATCTGAACAAGTATCATAAAACTTGAAATATAAGATAGCTACAGCGACAGAACCGAATTAAGGTATTCTTATTCAATTAGGGCTGTTGGTTAATTATTATGTAAGTCCTTTGGTTGCTTGTGGTCGCTGAAGCAATAAATTTTAGCATTTAATTATGAAAAAATAATAGATATATAAATATATAATGAATTCTACAAACACTCTCTATTCCTCACATTTTTTATACATGATAAATTAAATTGAGAATCTATTTTGAAAGAGATCTCTGGCGCACTTGTGATAATCGAAATAGGACATCAGTTTAATGATCTTGGATAGGTTTTTCTTTAACCATTTTCAGCAATCTCCTACTTCACTCAAACTTCAACGTTTAACCCTCTGCTTTTCTTCTCCTTTCCATTCCATATTTCGCCAAACATGGTCAATTATAATATCTTAAGTCCTCTTAAGAGAAGAACTTTACTATTGTCTGAATTTTAATTATTTTAGATCAACCAGATGGTAGTTTGTTGGAATTGGAATTGTATTAATTCCTTGATTATCTGTATAATTAGTTTATATTATTCGACACTAGTACTCCCTGCATGACTATGAACTATCTCATTCAAAAATTTGATCTCCAGTTATCTTCTTCCTGATGGTCCCAAATTATTACCGTATTAAATTTTTGCCCATCTCTCCATTCAATTCACTGCACAACAATTAATTTCTGATTTTTTTTTCTCTCTAAAAAATTATTAACAGCAAGCAACGTAGAAGCGAATTTGAAGCAGGAATCATGTTTCTTTGGACTACTTGGAAACCAGATCCTCAAAATGATGCATATTTGTACAGCACATCCCTGCTTGTCTTTCCTTTCTCTCATCTCATCCATCGATCTCCACAGTTCATGATATCACCTCGCCATAAACACTTAACAGGCTGATCCACTGTTTAAAACAAATCCAGGACAATACAATGATAATGAGACAAATTTGTCGTACTGAATACTTAATCTTCCTTGACACTGAAGCATCTTCTTCTCTGTCTATATATTGAATTCTTCTTTGTCCCAGTCCTTAACAACAGGACATGGATTTCCTTTCCTCTTCTTCTTCTTCTTCTTCTTCTTCTTCTTCTTCTTCTTCTTCGGGAAGAGAGAGTTTTAGTTACAGAAGCATGGTCTCGAAGCTGCTTGCAAGAGTGATTTGTGTCATTCTTACTTGTGCCATTACAATTGGTCAGTAGCTCCTCTTCTCCTCCTTTGGGATTGAATTCTTCCTAATATAAAATCTGTGCGTTTTTGAGCAGTGGGATCAATGGCAGGTGCCATAGCAGGTGCTCTGATAGGCATTGCCACTGAGAGTGGGTTTCTGAGAGGCTCTGGAATCGGAGCCATCTCTGGCGCCGTCTTCTCGATTGAAGTGGTGGAGTCGTCTCTCGATTTGTGGAACTCCAGTGACTCAGGCATTTGGAGCCTTCTCTATCTGGTAATAACTAACTTAACATATTAACAATAAGGCATTCTTATTCTTTTCCTTCATTCAATTCTGAATTTCTAATGTATTAATTTAGTCCTGTGCACATGCTTTCAGCTCGACATATTTTCCAGTATTCTGAGTGGAAGACTGGTGAGGGAAAAGGTTGGTCCAGCAGTGCAGAGTGCAATCCAGAGTCAGATGAGTGCCCTGAATTTGCCTTTCATTGAGAGTCTTGATTTGTTCGAGACTGGCAGCGCGAAGAGGCTGCTGTCATTGGAAGAGGTGGAGAAGCTGCCCAAGTGCAAAACTACTGCAAAAGACAGTGTCGATGCGTCAGGGGAGAGAATAAGCTGCTCAGTGTGTCTTCAGGAGGTGGAAGTGGGTGACATGGCGAGGAGATTGCCGATATGTCTGCACATGTTTCATCTGCCATGCATTGATAGTTGGCTTGTAAGGCAGGCCTCCTGTCCCTTGTGCAGAACTGATATTATTTGAAGATGCACATTTTCTCCTTTTGGGATCTCTCTCTTTTAGGTTCTTGCATGTGATATTGAAAAATTAAAGAAGAAGAAGAAGAAGAAGAAGAAGAAGAAGAAGAAGAAATTGCTTGTGGATGGCGAAATGTAATTAAGTGTGAAGCAGCAGCTTTGAATTTGTTAAATAGAATAAATTAGATATGCTTGCTTGCTTGCTTGAGTGCCAACCTGATCTAATGTTTGTTGTTCTGCTGACGTGATAGTTAATGTAGCAATAACTCGTAGTTAGATGAAGCATTTAATAAGCTTTAAAAATATGAATAAAGTAAAATAATAATAATAATAATATATAGTAATAATAATAATAATAATAAATATGTTTAAATGCATTAAAAAATAACTTTTTACCAAATCACAAAGGTAAAATTTTGTAATTACCAAATTGCGTAAGATAGTTTGTAAATTACTAAATCATGTATGTTGTACCGATGTTGCACCTCATCCATGTCGCTAGCTCATCTACGTTGCTGTCCATCTCGGATGCTCGAGAAGCAAGGAAAAGTGGTATCCCAAACCACTTTTAATTTTCCCATAAAAAACTCGCAACGCAGTCCAACATCATCTTTAAAAATGTAAAACTCTAACTCCCCCTCCCGAACCACGTCGCCTGCAAATTCTCGACGTTCAACATTTCACCGACGAAGTCCTGCATCACTGATCCTCTTGATATTGGGCTTCTTTACCTCCATCGGCATCTTTATTGGTTTCTTTGTTCTCCAGCAGTTTTGAAGTCCAAATCGTATCCAGTATCCTCCACCGACAGTTTTAAAGTCCAAATCATATCCTTCACCGACTATTGTGCTCCCGAAAGCTTCTTGGTCAAACTTCGACTTCACCACCTTTACCGTGTTAGCACGCCGTATTAGCACATCTATGAGAATGTAGAAGCATACGTCATCATCTCGAAAGGTAAAAATTTTTAGAGTATAAGCTTTTTTTAATTGTTCATTTATTTGTAATTATAAATTTATTTATGAAAACACATTTTTTTATATTTATCTTTATTAATACTATCAAAGTTGAATTGCCTAAAATATACTTTAATCTAAATAGGTTAATACTATCAAGATGAATTGTTAATACTATTTAACTTTGGTACAAAGTGCATGTTGATTTCTTCTATGTCAAACTTCCTACCTAAAATGTATGAAGGACCTCTTAATCTAAATATGTTATATCATCTCTAATCTACCCCTATGTGTGCATAGATCTCATCATGTTATTTTTCTTAGTTCATCAATTTTGTTTAACTTATTAACAAATTTAATATTTTTTAGATTATATATCATTTATATTTGCATTCATTCTAATTCCATAATTATTATTTATATTTTCACTAAAGATATTTGATAAAATTTCTCAAAACTTGATTGTTGTTTTGTTATACTACAGGAAAGTAAAATAATTACATCAAGTTCAGTAAGTGAGATTCAATTATCAACTTTGGAGGACGAGTTAAATTGGATGAGCAAGTTGGGGCATTTTATAGATTTTTATTTTGAAACTTTCACAAAGGGAAAGACAAAGGGTCATTTAGGAGTTATACTCCATGAAAAACACATCAGTGTTATAAGAAGTAGGTCCCTTGTGTTATTCCTCAGCATACTAGAAATTGGACATCTTAGGAAATTATTGGTGAACGTATTTGAGAATTGGGATTTGAAAGAAGAGACATTCAAATTCTCCAACGTGGTTGTGTCCCTCACAACCAAGATGTAGGATTATTATTTGGAATCCCAAATAGAGACAGACATGCCCAGATGGATTCCAATGTTACTTCTGGTGCATTATTTGAAACATTTTTCCAAGTAAAGAACTAAATCGATCTCGATTGGAAAATCTAATGAGCACATATTGTCTCTGAGTTGATTCAAATATGGATATTTTTCTATTTTATAAATTTTATATTTTGTATCTTTTTTCTTCTATTTTGTTTGCTTCTAGTTCATATAAGTTACCTTTAAGGATTATAGATATTGTCAATGAATTTGACAACTTAGGAAGTTATAACTGGGTTGAGGTAATATATAATTATATGACTCCTCAACTCTTAATATTTGGGAATGAATTGGTATCAAAGACTCCTAAGACTATCCTTTCACTGCCTTATATGAAGGGATTTACTGGTCTACTTGCTGTAAGTTTTATTGGTTAGTTAATTTATTTCATAAATATTTAATAGTATATAATTGTTGAATTATGACACAGACTTGGTTTCTTGAGCATGTCCCTATTCAAGTGGCAAAAAACATAATAACATCGAGGATAAGTGGAGGAGTCATAGGTTGTCAAACTAAAAGCTAAGTTACTAGGAGTCTTACCTAGCTAGGTAACCATTATGTGTATTTCAACTCATGTTATATTCATCTTATATAGTTAAAGGTTTTTAATTAATTATGTATCGTTATTGGTTTTATAGATTATTATTGATATTCTACCTATCCTCGAGGAAGTAAATTTACTTGGCATCCCCCTCATTAGTTTCACAACTTCACATAGACTTAGATGCAAAAATTGAATGTTCTCATTACATTGAAAAGAAAAAACAAATTCAAAAGCTTACCCTTGATAATGAAAGTTAATCGAGAATTAGTTGTCTTATTGGAAAGGTAAGCTTTTTCTTATCCAGCAAGTCACTCTGCCAAATGTAACGCCCGCCCTTAGCTGCCTTAAGAACGGTGCTACTTTACTTATCTTGACTTATAACATAATGCGGAAACATAAAACGAAAATACATGAATGAGGAAAAACAT
>JBBPFQ010000044.1:740015-750881 GCA_037974815.1 Kaempferia elegans
ATACCAAATGCGCAATCCTTAGAGAGTCGCATTTGGGGTGGAAGTGAAAATCAGACCTGGTTGTGCGCCGTGCTAATGATCGAGACATATACTCCATACACAGTTCGAATAAGTAGGGGGAGAGTGGGTCTTCCTGCCGGAGCCCTCTGCCACCTCTGAAAAAGCCATGCATGATGCCATTAATCACTACTAAGAAGGAGGTGGTGGTGACACACTCTCTGACCCATACGATGTACACAGCTGGAAAATGTAGTGCGACAAGCACATCCTGCAAAAAAACCCAGTGCATTGAGTCAAACACCTTATGAAGATCCACTTTCAAGGTACATCTCGGTGAGATCCTCTTCCTAGTGTAGTTTCTGAGAAGTTCCTGTGCCAAGTAGATATTATCTATGATAACTCGCCTCTGACAAAGGCGGCCTGTGCAGGATGTAGTAGATAATCTGAGACCTCTGCAAGTCGACTAGCTACGAGTTTGGATATCACTTTATAAAACACCGTGCAACAGGAGATGAGTCTATAATATTGCACCTTGCATGCATGAGCTATTTTTGGCACTAAGGCAATCAAAGTATGGTTCCATGATTTTAGGTGTTGCCCTGTGAAGAAAAACTCGAGTACCGTTGAGGTGAAATCATCCTTGACTATGTTCAATGCCTGCTTGAAAAATTTTACACTGTAGCCATCGGGTCCCGGTGCCTTCAGGTCACCAATACAATAGGGCACTCCTAACCTCCTCTGTCGTGGGGATCTTAGTCAAAAGATCCTGGTGATCGGCGGATAAGAGTCTCCCAAACTGCATAGAATCCGACTGAAAAGCAGTGCGCTCTACCTGTGTCCCTAGCTGCTCCTGATAGTAGTAGATAAACTCCTGAGCAACCTCCTGCGAACTGGTGGTGGACACCCCATCACTCTTCTCAATCGCCACTATCTCTCTCCTTTTGTTGCTCCTTTTGACTAAGGAGTGAAAAAATGGGGTGTTTCTATCCACCTACTTGAAATACGCGTGCTTTGCCCTTTGCTAGTAGAATAGGTACTCTGTTTGTGCTAGAAGGTCTACAACATTTTTTGCTTCCTTGTATTCCTCATCCACTGATCCTTAAGTGAAAACCATCTCTTGAACCTCCTCTAGGTGTATTTGTGCCCTTTTTGCTCTTTCCTGTATGTGGTGATAGCTTTCTCTATTAAGTTGTATCAGCGAAGCTTTATCCCTTCCATGGCGCCCGGACCAGGTCCGGGCGCTCGAAAAACCAATTTTCCGAGTTTTGTCCAACTTTGATATCTTGCATCACAGAGTTAGTACAACAAGTTAGTGTTATAATGAGTTTCGACAATCTCGGGACTGTCCGATTCTGACTTCGGATTTCTAGTGAAACTCTAGGTCGAACCGACGCCTACTGTTCCCTCACCGGAGAACGCGTCATCACATACTCCTTTCAGGAGAGTTTACCTATTGTTAAACCGGTCCTCCACACCGTTTGGTCTTTTTACTCAGCATGTGAGACTCAGGACTTCCACCTAGGTCCTCGACCCTAGGATTTCCTGCCTGGTGTTTGCGGCCGCTAAGGCTTCCACCTACGCTCAATCACCGACCCGTAGGATTTTTCGCCTGACGTCCTCGATCTGCCAAGTCTTTCTATACATCCCTCGGACCAGGACTTCGTTGCCTAACCATAACCTAGGGTTACCTCCCCCTAGGACCTAGGGTTACCTCCCCCTAGGGTTTTCCACCTGCCTAAGATCACTTAGGATTTTCCTGCACACTTAATTCAGCTCATTAGATCAACAACACACCTTAACTTTGAACCTTTGCCATTATCAAAATCTAGGTTCAATCATTGGTACATCCTGCACCAACAATAACACCCTCCTAGATTTATCATCAAAAGGACATTCCATTAGAAGGGCATATCGTCTAATTGTGAAAAAGCCTTAAATATCTTTAAACCTACAAAATGCATCACCCGTCTATCCAAAAGAATCAGATTGTGACCCAACTAGCCTAGTGTGTGCCCCTAAATGGAGATATTTAGCAATTTTGTCAAATTGTTAAATTCATCAAGAAATGCTACACTTACATTTTAATCATAATTGCTTTGAGCATCTAGTAGTTTTGACCAATGCTACCTGAGTTATAAATTTTCAAATAGAATTATCGTGAAAAATAATATTTTTTTAAAAATATATTAGCATAGGAGTGTTCTAAAATCTATAAGCTTAAGAGTAAATTAATCATTTTTAAAAAAGAAGTGACATATAAATTAAAAAAATTATGACATATTTTGTAAAAATCATCAACTCCATCTAGCAATTGTGGTCAAAATTGATAAAATTATCTAATAGTTTTAGTTAAAATTGCTAGATCAATGGCAATTTTGACAAAAAGTGTTACAGGACTATTTTAAAGTCTTTTAATCACTTAAAAATGACCGGACTTTAAGTTGTTTGATCACTTTAAAGAACGTAATAGAGTTTGTCTAGGAGTTAAAACTTTTAGGCTTAATATAGTAAAAAGAGAATATATGGAGTTTAAGTTTGGTAGGAGTAAACGTAACAAGACAAATGTTAAGATATGATATAACTAACTTGTAACTAAAAGCTTTAAGTATTTAAAATTATTTTTGCAAAAGAATAGAGGGGTTGGTAGAAATATTTTATATAGGCCACAAACAGGATGGTTGAAATGAAGGAGGATGCCAAGTGTTATTTATGATCATAAGGTACCTCTAAAGCTTAAAAGGAAATTTTTTAAAACGACGGTTAGACTTGTTTTGTTATATGGAGCTGAATGTTGGGCTAAAGAGCGAATTCACAAACAAAAAATGAGAGTCATAGAGATGAGGATGATAAGGCAGATGTGCGACATACGAAGATAAGAGAAACTTAGAGTTGCACATATTGAGGGAAAACTCTAGGAGATATGTTTAAGATGTTATAGACCTATACTTAGAAACAAATAAAACATTGTATTAATTATAAATAAGTAAACTCATGATATTTCATTAAACAACGATTATGTTAAGTCAATTCATTTAACATTATGTTGTATCCAAGTTATAAATTTTAATGTATGCTGGACAATGAATTACGACACACTATAATCCTCCCACACTAATATTGTACCTATAGCAAATAGTGACCATATGATTTATTATTATTATTACTTTTTTTTTTTGCTTCTACTGGTATTTTTAGCTAACCTTACCTAGTGAGATAAAGCTAGATTGTTGTTGTTTTTCTGCTGTTGCTTTTGTTTTTTTATTCCTTTTGCATAATCTTATAAAATCTTTGTTTGAGACATATATTTATCTTGTTGGCATAAACTTTAGTGTCATGCTTGAGTTTTGGTATGTTATACTTTTTTCACCGTGTTGTATTGACACTTTACATGGATTTTACTCAATTAATATGTTATTATGTTTCACACGCACGGGCACATATATATATATATATATATATATAACTTCAAAATTAAGAGCATAATAATTAAATAATTAAAAAATTTATCATCCTATACTGGTATATTGACATTTTGGCATTTGTTAAACCATAAAGTGGAGTGTTTAAGATGAGATGTACTCATTTAATCCTTTTCATTTGTTTTTTATTTTTTAATAATACTATATTAGTTAGATATTTGAATTAAAAAGCAGTTGCTCATTTTTATGTAATTTATTTACTTTTTAAACTAAAAGTTTGCAACTATGCAATTAGAAAATCACTTGAATTAAAATTTTAGAGAAACGACAGAAGAAATCCTTTTGTTCATCACTAGACTCCCACTACCTTGCAATAATTGAGAATAAGATCGTACATTAACCATCTTTAATTATTAGCCTACAAATTATCCTGCTTCTTTCTAATCGCAATAGTTGGTTAACATAAAGGAGTATTCTTTATTTAAAAAACATTGAGAAATGGTGGGATTTGCAACAACTTTTTGCCTTTGTGGAAGACTGCCATAGCCACGATTAGTGGTGCTATCATCCAACATGGAAAAGTGACTTCCCATTGATCGTAGAGGTGGACAACATAATTTGAGTTTTGACAGCTGTAATTTTGTCATTGTAAAGATTGTGGCATTCATCCATTTTGGGCTAACAAAAACAAGTGGTAAGATTAGCTTTTCTGATTCATCTAATTTTCCAACTTTCTCAATCTATTGGTCCTTGTAGCAATCTATTAGCCCTGGTAAAGACCAGGACAGACAAATGATCTAAGTAATCCATTCTCAATCTATTGATCCTAGTAAAGACCAGGATAGATGAATAATCTATGTAATCCATTCTCTCTGCCATCCTTTGTTGACTTATCCGCCCAAGTAAACAGACCCTTAGTGTAACAAAATAGCAAAGTTAGTTTGAGCAATTTAACATGTTGGAACATTAAGGAAGACCCTAGATTGCCTCTCAATAAATTGGTTAATGGACTTTAGTCAGATCCATAAAAAGAGTCGAATCATTCTTATCATTGTAGAATTGGCTTTTCTATGTTTCAAGCATAACTTGCTACCTCATGTGAGGAGCAACCTGCTGTCACTTGCCTTAGAGTAGATACTAGTTATCACATCATTCCACAATATAATAGAAGATGAAAATGGCTAATTCTCAAGTGATAGAACATAACAAGTAATATCTTTTTGTCATGGCATTCAATTTTAGTAATAACGTACAAAAATAAGGAAGATTGTGAAGATCTTTTAAATGAATAAGTAGTTGATCCTATATGTGAACATTCATTAAGAGATGAAGACGAGGAAGAACTTTGAATTTTAAATTTTGATTTATTGTAACTACACTGACATTGACAGACATAGGAAATACATTGGTATCTTCAAACAAGAATTACAAGATTGTCATAGATGGAGGTAGTTACACAAATGTAATCTTCACCCCGTATATTGAAAAAGTACATTATGGGGATGGTATGCATAAGACCCATTTGTCCCATCTACAAAAGCATTCATGCTCACCATACCAATCTATATTGTGAGAAAAAATGATTTTAATGCTTAACTGACCTAAACATTAATTTACATCTCAGTAGAGAGGAATTGCCATCTTACTGTGTGGTATTCGAGCATTTATATCTGTCCATTGTTTTTTATCTAGATTTTATTCTTTCAGTTATAGAGCCAACACTCTTTTCTCTAGCGTTGTCAAATATTAAGGGCATTCATGTACCCCCAAGCTTATTCAATGGAATGGACAACCATGGCTGATAAGGCAAATATTCTAAAAAATTTCACTTCTAGTCATTTTAAGTTGAATTTTCCTCTGGAGAATGATGCAAATAAAAACAGAAGCTTCAAAATAAATTATCTACTAAAATAAATTGTTTTTTTTTCTGAATTTTTCAATTTTATTTTCTTCTACTTTGCTCAATTTTAATATTTTAATATTTTTTTTACTGTTTCTAGCTAACATAGTTTATTTTACTCAGTTCTATGAGATTATATTATTGCAATTCACTAATTTGTCAAACTTATGTATTAGATTGTCATCTCTGTGTTATATTCATTCAATGAATAGGTAATTCTTTTGTAGAATATTTTCTTCTCTCTCATAAGATTGTTGATTATGGCATGCAACATTGAGAGATGTTGAAGTGCAAGGATCTATTGTCACTCTACCAACATTCCCTTCAATTTAAGCCTGCTGCAACTGTATTTAGTAACATTTGCCATGGCTCTTACATTTCATTTTATTGTAAGGCATGACTTATTTTTATCTTATCTGACATCCTACCAGAATGAATTTGGTTTGCATTTATAGATTTGCTTGAAACTGAAGTTTTACAGTAACTCACTTAGCAAGAAATATGAATGAACTTATTCCTTTTTAACAGTAGAGGAAGACCTAACAAAACTTTAATTAATGTAACAAATAATAATTAAATTGAGATAAATATTACTAGTTATAGCTTTGCATAGGCTCAGTGTAGGATAGGATCCATGTTGCCTATTGCAAATTGGAGAGATAATCGTATGCTTCAAATGAATGGAAAGTATTATCTATATATATTAGTTACTATATTATCTGTATATATTAGTTAATACATCTAGCTAATTTATAGTTTCCTAAGATAGACTCCTAGTGTGTATATAAATATGCCTTATTTTTCAATAAAGTTTCTGAATTATTTTTTATCTCAAATAACAAAGTATCAAAGCAACTTTGAAATTAGGAATTCAAAATTAGGCTTCCATCTCCACCTCTTCTACCTGTCACGTACTTTCATCTCCACGGTATGTCAATGCCTCACCATCGCACACGCACCTCCACTAGCCGACCACGACCTCCTCGCTGGCATTCTTTCCTTTTTCAACACGGTAAAATGCTTTGCAAACCTTATACATGCGGGAGAGATTTCATTCTCGAGTACAGAAATTTAAGTAATCCATTAGTTCTTTAACAAATTCACATAGTGTTCGAAAATGCGGCCTAGGCTGCCGCCTCGGCACTTGGCGGCCTGCAACCGCCTTGGAAATCGGGTCTGCAGCTAGCCTAGGTGGCACATCCGCCTAGGCGGCCTTGTGCGGTACCAGGCGCCGTGGAAATTTTGATTATTTGACTATTTTGTTTTTTTAAAGCCCTAAACTTGTGTTTCGTCGATTCATATGCACCTCACATCGTGTTTGACTTCTCTCATCTCCGAAATCCAGCGATCGCCGATAAGTTTTTTAGTTTTTTATTACCGAATTTTTTTTTTGCCTCCCGCGATGCTTCTGGCGGCACCGGACGCGTCGCGAGATGCTTCAGGCGGCACTGGATGTCTCCGACGACGCGTCTCGCAACACTTTCAACGTTGCGGGACACTTTCGACGGTGTCGGAGGCGTCGCAATGTTGCTAGCTCCCGCGACCCACAATGTTGTTTTTTTTTAATTTATTATTTATTTAATTTGAACATTTCCTCAACTAAATGGGGTAATTCGTATAGGCTTCTAGAAATCCTAATAAATTATCCCAATAAATTATATACAAAATATATTTAAAATATTTTTTTATAAGTTTTATTAATTTTTTATATTCTAAATTAAAATTAAAAAATTCTAATAAATTTTATTAATTATATAAATCATATTTATATTCATAATTTTTTATTTAAAATTAAATTAAATTCTAATAAATTTTATTAATTCATATAAATCAAATTTATATTCTAATAATTTTATTTTACCAATTTATATTTTTTTATTTATTTATTTCAATGCTCGTATGTGTTAAAATCAAAATATTTTATATCTTAATATTTTATATATAATTATATCTTAATTATTTTATATATAATTTTTCCTTAGACTTGTTATTAATGATTCTAAAGTTCTTAAATTTATTTTTAAATTATTTTTCAGGTTATCACAATTATAATGGCAAGTAATCCATCTTCGACAGCATCACACTCAACTCGAATCCAAGATTCTTAGTAGAAAGTCAAATGACATTGAATAGGAGTTTGGGATGTTGATTGACCCTAAGAACCTCAATAAAATTAAATACAAGTGTGGAAAATGATATCGGGTGGAGTGTATAGAATCAAGGAGCACATAGGAAATGTATCTAGTTGTCGAAAAGCATCTTAAGAAGATAAAAAATAAGTGCAAACCGGCTATTTTAGAAGGGAGGAATAGAAAGAATAACAAAATAATGGAAGAACAAAGTTATAAAGTAGAGGTGACAATTTCTTTAGATGAAGAAGAAGGTTCTGAAATTGAAGGGATAGATCCATCTAAAAAACCTCTTCCACTTGGCCCCATGGATAGATATGCATCGACAATTGCTCCAGAAAATGTAAGTTGAAGTGGGAGTAAATTGTTTCGCCAAAAAAATATAAATGAAGCTATTTTCAAAAGAGAACTCAACAAATTCAACAATATGTTGGGAGGTGAGTTTATGAAAATGGAATCCCATTTAATGTTGTTGATATGATAGCTTCAAGCAACTAATGGTGGCAGTGAGTCAATTTGAATCAGGATTCAAGCCTCCAACTCAATATCAACTTAAGGAACCACTGTTAAAAGTCGAAGTTGATAGAACAAAATAACTGATTAACTGCTGAAAAACATGAAGAAGAATGGGCAAAGAATGGGTGCTCGATCATGATAGATGCACGGAGTGATAGAAAAAGAAGCATTTTAAATTTGTGTATTAATTGCAAGGAGGGTACTACATTTTTAGAGTCTAAGGAGTCTTCAGATGAGGCACATACAGCTAAACTTATTTTTGAGTATGTTGACAAGTGTGTTGAACAAGTAGGAGCTCATAATATTGTTCAGATTGTAACAGATAATGCCACCAACAATATGGCTGCAACTAAATTGATAAGAGAACTTCACACTGTTTTGGAGTTGGGATCTTTTGGAGTTGATGTGCAACTCACACTGTTAATCTCATGCTTGAAAGTTTTGGCAAGTTTCCACGATATAAAAAAGTTATTGAGCAAGTCTTTTACCATTTTCATTTATGCTTACCATAAGACTTTGTCATTGATGAGAAGTTTCACAAAGAAGAGAGACATAGTCCAGCCAGGAGTTACCAGGTTTGCATTAAATTTCCTCACATTGCAAAACTTGATTGAAAAAAAATAAAATTTAAGGGTCATGTTTACAAGTGATGCGTGGGAGAAATATAAATGGTTAAAAACAAACGAAGGGAAATTGGCTTACTCTGCTGTGATGAGCATGGGTTTTTGGAATGGTGTGACATTTTTTTTTTGAAAATATTTGCTCCTTTGGTAAGCGTTCTTCGATTGGTAGATGGAGATAGAAAGCCATCGATGAGGTTTCTATATGGGGAGCTTCTTCAAGTTAAAGAAGATATCAAGGTAGTCCTGAACAGCTTGGAATCAAATTATCACCTATCATAGCGATTATTGAGTCAAAATGAGGATAGACTTGATACATCATTGCATACTACTGCCTTTTTGTTGAATCCTTATTTTTACTATAAAGATAGTTCGATTACTCTTTATGAGAAGGTTGCGATGGGGATTTTTGAATGCATAGAAATTTTGCATGACAATGAGTTGGATCTACAATATACAATTATTAACAAGGAATTTGAAAAATATAGAGACAAGACTTGGTTATTTGGAAAAATATTGACAGCAAATGCACATGGAAAAAATGATGATACATTTGATCCATGTTCATGGTGGAGTACATATAGTGCTCACACACCCAACTTGCTAAGAGTGACATTGAGGATACTTTCATTAACTACAAGTGCATCTTGGTGTGAAAGAAATTGGAATGCATTTGAAGGAGTAAGCTTTAAACTTTGAGTCTTTATTTAAAGTAAAATATTAATTTTTAAAGTTTATATAGTCATACAAAGAAAAGAAATAGGTTGGATGTCAACAGGTTGAAAAATTTAGTATTTGTTCAATTTAATGCTAGATTGTTGAACAAACAAAAATAGAGAAAAAAAGGAATGTCGATGTCCTTCTTGCAAAAGATGCTTTAAATGCACAAAGTTGGATTGTGGATAGTGGGGAAGATGATGAAGTTGAACTAGGTTCTGGACTCACATGGCAAATGGTTGATGAAGCAAGTGGAGCATATGAAAATCCACAACTCCGAAGAAGCTCTAGAGTGGGAGAACTTAACGAGAATGATTTTGCGTCCGAAGAAGAGGAGGATCACAATGATGATATTCAACTTTTTTCCCGATGAAGAACAAATTGTTGAAAATTATGGAGAAGAAGTAGAATAAATTTGATGTTATTGTGTTGGATTTATAATATGTGATTTATTATGTAAATTATGTTGATACCGAGGAATCCGTCTAGCGGTGCCTAGTTCCCGCCTAGGCGACTTAAGCGTTGGTCTGACAGCTAACTAGCGCCCAGTGAATTTTAGAACCTTCACTATGATTCATCAAACTAATTATCTCACTATCAATACAATTCCGAATATGAAGGAATAAGCAAACATCCTCTCTAAGTTAAGTTCTCTTTGGTTTTGAGGTCTCCTCTTTACAAAATGTATTTAGTAAGTACTGCACTCATTCTGTTTAGTGGTGCTTTGGCTAGTCGCAATACTAATTGTGTGCCTGGAAGATCAACTAGTTAGTGGAGACAAAGGAGGTGCCTCACAAGACTTTGTAACTCGAACGTCAAATTCCGATGGTATTATATGCAACTACAGAAAAATCTGCTAAAACACTTGACCCATATTGCATCCACTAATAATGCCTTCGATAAATCGGTCCTTATATGTGTAGATGAATTTGTTAATTTTTCAAAATATCAAGAATCACTCAAATCTTCATCTCCCTCTGTCACTGCTATCTATCACTGCTATTATTGATTCAGGTAAACAAAATGCATGTTTTCTTTCCTCATCCTACAAATGGTCATTGATTTTAGTGTCACGGATCATATGATAGGTAATTCTAGTTTCTTTTCTACTTTTCAGTTCAAAGCTAACACTCCTACCGTGATTTTAGCGGATGGGTCTTCATCTTGTGTTCATGGGCGATGGGTTTGATACTATCAATCCTATCCCTTTGCTTGCCTTGTCCTATCTTATATTTACCTAATTTATCGTTAATTTGCTCTCTGTCAGTCAACTAACTTGTAATCTTAACGGTTGCATCTCATTTTTTCCAAATCATGGCTTATTTCAGGATCTTTTGATTAAGAAGATTATTGGTAAAGGATATTAGTCTGGAGGTCTCTATATTGTTGACACACCACTCCCAAATACTTTTACTTGCTCGAGTGTCACTTCTGCTCATTGTAGGTTGGGACATCCATCTCTCCCTTTACAAAAAAAAAAAAAAAAAGCTTTGTCCACAATATGTTAAGGTGCCTTCATTAAATTCTAAGTCATTTTCGTTTGCAAAATATCATTGTCTTAGTTT
>JBBPFQ010000044.1:776526-787974 GCA_037974815.1 Kaempferia elegans
TCCACCATGATACCTAATATATAAGAGCATTTTTAGTGGAGATATTTAGAGAGAATATTTCTCTCTAAATATTCTCTCTTAAATATCTCTCATTGTGGAAGATATTTGAGAAGAGACTTAAAATTATTGGGTATAAAGTTTACCCGGTGATTTCATCTTAGCTGGCAAAAAAAGCTTGTTGCTGCACAACAGCAGCAGTTTTTTTTTTATTATTTTTTTTTAACGTTGAAAGTGAACGTTATTCAATGGTTTTTTTCTTTTTCTATATATATTTCATTTGTTTTCATTCATCTTCCATTAATAAAAAAATCACCAAATATCCCAAATTAAGAGAAAAATTTGATTGTGGGATTGAAGATATTTTAGAATTAGATATTTGGTAGGTGAGACCTATAAATATTTAGTTTGAGAATATTTAATTGTGACATTTGGGATATTTGAAAAGTGAGATATTTGATTGATGATTTATCTGGAGGTGGGGATTATAAATATTTGGGAGAAATATTTTAAATCATTATGAATGTTTTAATTATATGACAGAGGTATTCGACATTAGGGATGAAAAAAATATTAAAATTTCAATATATCAAACATATCATATCAAAAATATCAATTCATACCAGGATATTAAAAATATCAAATATGGTATAATATTTATATTAAAACTTTTAATATACCATACCAATATTAAAATTTTACATTAAATTATATAAAATATAACCCTATTAAAACTTCAATATCTATCAGTATGATTTTTATATATTAGTCATCGTGCATATGCATTGCATCTGTAATATAATATATGAATATGATAAATTACATTTGATAAGGATGTGTTGAGCCCATATAGTAGTACAACACAATGTGATACTAATAAAAACATGTACTACACTTGATCTTAGCCAAAAGACCGAGAAAGATATGCTTTCTAATGTCACCGACGTAAGGTATTTATAAAAATATTTCTACTTACGATGTTATTAATCCTAAGATATAGGACAAAAGAGAACATAGTAGTGCAATACCTATTAATGAGAAAAAATTTAAATAATACGCAACACCTGAGTCTCGAACTCTATATCATGTATTGTAATGAATTTTTTTTTTCCAAATACGCTGCTTTAATTATAAAATTTTTCAATAATATCTACCGCTGAGTGATATTAATGTAATTTTATCGTAGGTTTCACAAAATTCATTAGAAAATAGTTAATATTAAAGTTAAATTTTTAATAATATAGTACGATGTTAAATATATATACATCAAATTTTAAAATGTCATTTTTTTTTTCTCCTCCGAACCGCTGCAGCCGGTCCTTCCACCTCCTCTCGCATTCCCCTTACCCCTCCCCCTCCAGATAAATGCAACTGGCTCTTCATGAATCAACTGTGCCGCGTCCTCCTCCTCCTGATCTCTTGTCTCCGCGGGCCCTCAGACCACCGGCGCGCGTGCTCTTCGGGGGCCGCGCCGCCATCGCGGCCGTCGGCTTTGCTGATCGGCACCGCCGATACCGACGCATGCTTTGCAGGGTCCGGACAAAACAAAAAGCTCTCCCTCCCACGCTAAAAAGGACACCACGTATTCAAAAAAAGCCTCCCTCCTCTGCTCCCCTGCTCCCCCGCCCTACCCTACCTACCCAGTTATTGTAAACACAGATTTGGCCTTTTGTACTTTTTCATTCTCACCCTCGTTCTCACACCTATTTACACGATACACGCTTAACTCGAATCAAAATCTAATGGATAAAATAGTTCCGAGTAAAATTTACACGATAATATTTTTGAAATCAAATTTTCTGTCCCAAAAAATCATCTATTTCTGTGTCTCACTCATCATTCTAGCCCACTACTGATGACCTTCAGTTGCCGGTTCAGTCCAAAATATACTTTGAGGGGAAAGTGAACCCAAAGGAATCAATGCGGGCGTGATCGGCACCCGATCAAATTCTCTGTCCCACAAAACCCTCTGTCCCCGTGTCCCATTCGCTATTTCAACACACCATCAGCGGCCTTCGGACACCGATCCGACCAGAACTATACCCTGAGGGGAGGTTAACCCAGAGGGATCACCGCCGGTGCGATCGACACATAAATCCGGCCGGATTTGAATAGGAGCTTAGATCAACGACGGAGGAAAATTTACACAGATCCTACTGGATTTAGGTGCCGATCGCGCCGGCGGCGATCCCTCTGGTTCACCTTCCCCTCAGGGTATAGTTCTAGTTGATTCGGCGGCTTTCGGCCGCTAGTGGTGGGCTGAGATGATGAGTGGGACACGGGGACAGGGGGTTTTATAGGACAGAGAATTTGATTTGGATCGACACGTAAATCGGTCCGAATCTAAATAGGAGCGCAGATTGACGACGGAAGAAAATTTATTTAGATCCGATCAGATTTAGGTGTCGATCGGGCCGGTGACGATCTCTCTGGGTTCACTTTTTTTTTCAAGGTATAATTCTGGCCAGGTTCACGGCTCCGGCAGCCGGTGGTGGATTTGGTGGACTGAGATGGCGAGTGTGATACAGAAACAGTTGATTTTTAGGATTGAGGGTTTAATTTTAATATTTTTACTTATATAACATAGAATAAAATATTCTTTTACTAATTTAAAAATAAAAAAAAAATTAGTGAACGAATTTGTAATTCCATCTGCCCATCGTAAATAAAAAAAATCAATTCATCTTTTTTATAAATTAAATTAAAAAAATCAATAATTTTTATTTCCATCCTCTCAAATAAATTGAGATTTAAAATATTTATCTCATTTAAAATTTGAGGAAATATGATAAGTCCTTTTCATATGATATTATTTTCATTTTAGTTTTTATCCAAATAATAATTATTAATATTTTCGTCTCATATCCAATGCTTTTGAATTGGTGGTGACGTGCCATGATGAGTGAAACAGGGGAGCAGCGGCAGGCGCTTTCTTCTTCTTCCACCCTTCGCTTTTGCGCCGTCGGTGCTCGCGCCTGACGTCACAAAGGCCACCCTGTCGCGTGTGGAGCAGGCATCGTCGCAGCGTTCCCTGCTCTTGAATGGCTTCATTCCTCCCCTGGTGGCCTGGTGGGTGGCCCCGTCGCCATTGATGCCTTCTGCTCACCGCATCCAATGCCCATGCATGCTTGCAAGCAGATACCGTCCAAGTCGCTGTTCCATCGCCGAATTGATGCTTCATGCACGCTCCTCGCGTACGTAACCACGTAGATGACGATCCAGACCGCACTCCTCGGAGTTGGCGCAAAATTTCCCCCCTTTTTTCTCCTGCCTAATCTGCGTGATGGATAAATAAACAGCACGGTCAAAGCTGAGCTTTTTCTGTGCCAATAAATTGCCGGCTTTGCACGGGAAGGTGCAACCACGATTAGATTGTCTGAGATCACAGTTAAGTGGGGATTTGCTCCATTCACACAGAGAATCGCAATGCATACCCAACGCGCCTGGCGCTCAGCTGAAGACATTGATGCAGCGTTTAGAGTGATTTATTTGCATATTTTTAGACATTAAGTACAGGAACAAGAACAGTGATCTGTTTCGTTCTTGCTGAGGCTCTGCAACAACGACTCTGCGGCAGGCCACTGCTTTCGTGTAGTTCTCGTCTTTGCCCGCTGCTGTGCCTAAAGCTGCCACAACTCAGACAACATGCCATGAGAAAAAGAAGCCACTTTGCTCTCGAGAAAGAATTTGTTGCTCCGCTAAAAACAATTTGGAATGGGATTAGATAAAGCGATGGATCATGAGAAGAGAGAGAGATGCGAGGATTTGGATTCGTTTACACTATTTGGAATGGTAGAATGGTTAAAAAGGGTATTTAGAGAGAGAGAGGGAGGTGAATCATGGCGTCTTCCATCATCGAAAGGTCGGCATCTTTATGGCGAAAAGAGAGAATAAAAAGATAAAAAGGAGCGCCCCGAATTCGACCACTCATTGCGATGCTGCTATAGTTTCGCGTGCTTCTTTGGCTGGCAACAAAAAATTCCACCTTTTTCTTCTAACGCATCTTGTGGCCCTCTGCCTCCTCTTCATCATCAGCTCGACGACGAAAACTTGCATTCGCATTCGCCGCCCACGTCACAAACTACCACCTCATAAGTCGCTTGCTTGTTACTGTGGCCGTAATCTGTTTCTTCTTCTTCTTCCTGCGAATTGGGACAGTTTGGTCTCTTGCTATTTTGGCTTCTCTGGCCTTGGATTTTTCTGCGATTTCGCCTCTTTTCTGTTGGCTCGACGTGTGCTCTGTTCCTCAGCGTTCTTCAACTAAAAATGAAATTTTAATGCTCCATGCTTCACAAAGATGCAAATTTGACTACGTTGAAGGATTCTCTTCAGATGGATTCAAAATGCGACAACAGTGGCTTTGCTCTCAGTCTTCACATATCTCACACTAGAAACTAGCTACTCTAATACTACAACTTGAAAATGTCTTCCATTAGTCTAAATAATGCAGCTGCGCTGCTCGATGAAATGAAGCTGTTGCGAGAAGCTCCCAATAAGCCAAGTTAGTATCTTGCTCGCATATCATAGCTCTTGCGTAATGTGTATCACTCTTGCAATTATCCAAAGCGTGTGCCTCTTTTACTTAGCTTCATGGTGTTCATCCTGGTGTTCTTGCTGTTGAAACAACCAATTTGATTTTTCAGGCGCAAGAAAGGTGATAAACTCTGAGCTTTGGCATGCTTGTGCTGGGCCACTTGTATCATTACCCCAACCAGGCAACCTTGTCTACTATTTCCCACAAGGGCATAGCGAGCAGGTTAATTTCCTTCTGTCCTTACATATTTTCAAAAGTTTCAACATCCATGATACGATCTATTTGCTCAAGAATCCATATGGATAGAACTTCAAGCTTTGTTTTCACTTAGTATTATGACTAAAAGTTCACATTTACACAGCGTATAGGCACAATGAGACATGATCAGTTTTTTGTTGCTTCTAAAGTATTTTACAAACAAGTGTTTATTTCTTGAGTATTCTACTGGCACTCTTCTAGGTGACTGCATCGACTAGGAAAATAGCAAATTCACAGATCCCTGCCTACACAGATCTCCCACCACAGTTGATGTGCCAAGTTCATAATGTTACATTACATGTGAGTGTAATTTGACTGAAGTTGTCAATCCACATCTTTTCAGAAAAGAGTTATTTATATGCATTGTTGTTTCTGGCATCCGTTACAGGCCGACAAAGAGACTGATGAAATATATGCTCAGATGACACTTCAGCCTGTCAATTCTGTAAGATATTCACTTTTCATCATGGATGTTTTTAAAATTTCTTTTTTTAATGTTGATCAGTGTGTTGCAATCTAAGAATCAATATCTTTTGTTGTTAGACAGTATCAAAAAATTAGAATCAATTTTTGCTTGTGTGATACCTTGTAAGAATTATTGCATGATGAACAGATGATGAACAACTCATCTATATTATAGAAAAGTAAACCACTAGAATGCAACAACATGAATATTAGATCATACCTATTAGTTTCCTTCAAAGTTAGAGTTGTTCAGTAACACCTGAGAACACTTAGTGACATACAAGATGGCCTCAGAGTGAAAGATTTAACATGGTTGTATGGTCATGTCATTTTACAAAGTTCCTCAAACAACAATACATGAATTTGTTTTCCCATTTCAGGAAAGTGATGTTTTCCCCATCCCAGACCTTGGTTTTAGTAAATGTAAGCATCCATCCGAATTCTTCTGTAAGATTTTAACTGCAAGTGATACTAGCACACACGGTGGATTCTCTGTACCTCGAAGGGCTGCTGAAAAACTATTTCCACAATTGGTGAGTAGTTTGTGAATTCTTTGTTTCTATCATGTGTGCCTCTACATCTGCTTTCTTTTTCCAGGACTATTCTATGCAACCTCCAAATCAAGAACTTATTGTTAGAGATTTGCATGATAACTCCTGGACATTTAGACACATTTATCGTGGTATGAAAATTGGTGTTTTGGGAACTTAATACAACTTCATTTTAAAGAAAAAAGTTTATGCAAAAACATCCTTTTTTATCCTAATTGGTGTTTTCTCTCGTATGCATGTTCTACTGGTATAGAGTTTTTATTTTCTTGCTGCTCTTCTTTCCAGGACAGCCAAAGAGACACCTTCTTACAACGGGATGGAGTCTGTTTGTGGGTGCAAAAAGACTAAAAGCTGGTGATTCTGTATTATTTATCAGGTGAAATAACAATTTGCTCTCCTGTACAACAACTAGGACTAGTGGCATATTAAACTGTTACAATACAAATTGCTCTTATCCAAATAGTCGAATGACTTGGTCATACGCTGAGTACTAGTAGAATATTTATATTGGAGTTGACTGGTTTATCATTAGAATTTTTTGTCAGCAATTCAATTTTAGAAAGTATGCCTCCGGATATAATATGCAACTTTTGATTCATAGGGATGACAAGTCTCAGCTACTCTTGGGTGTTAGACGTGCCAATCGAAAGCAAATATCCCTGCCATCATCTGTACTCTCCGCAGACAGTATGCACATCGGTGTCCTTGCTGCTGCTGCTCATGCTGCATCAAGTCGGAGCCCATTCACTGTATATTATAATCCTAGGTACAATGGCTTCCTCTTTGTCCATCTTTGCTACTTCAAACTTCAATTCTTAGTTTTTAGTGTTTATCTGAATTTTTCAGAGCATGTCCTTCAGAGTTTGTAATTCCTTTAACCAAGTTCCATAAAGCTGCATATACCCAAATATCAATTGGGATGCGATTTGGCATGATGTTTGAAACCGAGGAGTCAAGCAAACGCAGGTTCTTATTCTAATATAAGAAAGTCCAACTTTAGTTTCTAATACTCCCCCCCCCATACAGTCAATGCTTAATACCTACACCATAATGATAAAACATACTTTTATTATGATTCGATGATGCATAACTTTTATTGGTCATGTTTATAGATACATGGGCACAATTGTAGGCATCAGTGATTATGATCCTCTAAGATGGCCTAATTCAAAGTGGCGAAATTTGCAAGCAAGTCAACTCTTATTCATTTTTGCTCTTGAAGTTCTTTACATTTAGTAATTATATGGTGATGCAGTCCCCTTGTGCCTAATATTTGTGACTCATATAATTGTCAGGTAGAATGGGATGAACATGGTTATGGAGAGAGATCTGATCGGGTCAGTGTATGGGAAATCGAAACCCCAGAAAGCCTTTTTGCTTTTCCTAGTGTAGCTTCAACTTTAAAAAGACAGTGTCTTCCTGGATATGTAGGTAAGTTTTCATCTTTTTCCTAGTGTAGCTTCAACTTCAAAAAGACAGTGATTTTGGGTAGAGATCCAAATCGCCCTGCATGAAAGACAAAGTCTTCATCTTTTTTTCACCACCGGTTTTATGTTCTTCATCTTTTCTCTTAGATTCTTTCATATTAATTTGATGAGATTTGTTGTCTAATAATTTTCTATTGTTTGATAGAATGAGATTTTTTTCTATAAGTTGTCACAGATCTAACATCTTTGTCCTTTCGTCGTGCACTTTGATTTAATAAGATCCTGATTGTCCTTGTATTGTGTAGGTCCTGCAATAAACAGGCATCTAGGAAATCTGAAAACCTTACCCAATCCAAATAGCAATGGGAACATTGATCCACAAAAGTTTGCCGGCATTGGTCCAGAAGAATTTCTTAGGTTTCTCGATAAGTCATGTAATCCTAACTACAATGGTCTGCTTGGACACCATCCATCAATATATGCCAATATATTGCAAAATGCCAGAAGTAATGAATTTTACAGAGGCATAACTATGCCAGCTTTAGGGACAACAAGAGATTCTACTAAGCCAGTGGTTGGTACCACAGCAATTCAACAGAAACAGCATTTCCATCTGCAGCAATCGATGTTTGTTTCTGGAAATGTAATGCTACAAGAACATAGTTCGATGCCCCAGGGTGTTGAATCAGATTTTACTAGAACCAATGTTACTTCACTAGTATCGAGCACTGAAGAAGCCCTTCCAGCAGAAGATGAACAAAAATTTCATGTTCATGACGCAGAGGGTGTGAATCCAAATAACCCACAAAGGAGTGAAAGTGCATCATTACATGAATCTGTTTGTCAGCAAGTGATAGTGTCTGTGGAACCATCTGTTGAATTGGAAGAGAAATCCGAAAACATGGTCAAAACAGATTCTGGTGACATACTCGAATGCCTGGAAGAGTTTGTGAAACATCAAAATGAAGAAAATTCAACAGGTTCAGGCTCTTTCAGTGATCATAGGAATGCTGATCATGTACCCGTAAATCAAGATTTACAGGTGACAGAACAAGGTCATGGCAAATTTGTTCATCAGCAGCATAATGAAACTTTAGCATCGGTTTCACACGGGTTTGATGCAACACAATCATCAGACATCACCAACTTAAATAACTTATTTCTGCATCATGACTACCCGCATCATGTCTCGGGCCATGATGATTGGATGATGCAGCATTCCTGTCTGCAACCCTTCGTAGGTTCGTCAAAGAAACTGGAATTTCCTTACATGAGCATCAAGTCAGATTCCTATGTATCTTCTACCGGAAATGGCACAACTTGCTCTACGAATGTATCTTTTATAGCCAATCCCTGTGCTTTTGAGCCCATTCAGACATTTCAGCTTCCATGCATTTCAGATTCACAGACCCCTCGGCGCTTCACAACTAATAATCAGGAATATATAGGCAATCAATTGAACTCAATTGATGATGAGCTAGTTGTCCAAGGTATTTTATCGTCTGAGGTTCAAGGAGAGTGCAGTATCATGCATGGTATATCCAACTCATGTGGGATAATGGACTTATCAGAGGAGAGCAACAACCAGAGCAATGCAATTAGCAATCTTCATGTTCCAAATATGGCCATAGAAGGCCTGAATAACTTGGGGTCTTCAGAGTTTCATATTCCTCCAGTGTCCCCCCTTTGCAATTTCACTTCGAATCATGAAACAATGTCTCAGATTACTTCGTCAAGAATGACAGATTCAGCCTTTTCTCTACAAGACATCCCTGACAGTTCCGCAGGGACTTCAACCGGCAGCATGGCAGCCAACGATTACAACCTGTACCGAGGATCTAGGAAGCAAACATGTCAACAACCTTTAAGAACATATACTAAGGTGAAACAATTAGTGCTCAAACTAAACTACTAAAATCCAAATGGACCTTTTTGTTTTCTCCCTTACATGTTATTCATCTATGCTGATCAGGTTCAGAAACATGGATCGGTTGGAAGGTCCATTGACGTGATGCGTTTCAACAATTACCACGAATTGAGATTGGCCATATCGTGCATGTTTGGATTAGAGGGACAACTGGATGATCCACGAAGCTCCGAGTGGAAGCTTGTATATGTGGATTATGAAAATGATGTTCTCTTGGTTGGAGACGATCCATGGGAGTATGTCTATCTTTCTCTTGCAACTATCAATAGTTAATAATCATGCTAAAATAATCACTTGCATTCTCATCACTTCAGATACTGATCATACACAAGCTATTGTTACTTTTAATTGCTCAAGCATTGGATTTTTCATGACTTTATGTCCGGTCCATGAATTTTTCGCACATAGAAGGATTTAGTAAATGAGTTACTGCTCATATGAAAAAATATTCATCTGTGTGCTTGTAGGGAGTTCATCAACTGTGTTAGATGCATCAGAATTTTATCACCTTCTGAGGTACAACAAATGAGTGAGGATGGTGTGCCGCTTACAGATGGCTTTGCATAGACCATTGATCAAATGGATGTATATCGCCCAAAACATCAGAACCAGATCTTGACCATGCCTGAGATCACAAAGCAAGAGTGATCGTCTAACTTATTAGGATTTTTTCTTCATCCCATATTGTATATTATTGTATTTTTTTTTCCCTCCCTAGGTTTAGGGCATGCCTGTTGGAGAGATTCATGTATTGGTGTATGAGTGATGGTGAAATTGTATGGAATGGAGACATGGTGATGATGCTAGTTTAAGCACTGAGATTGCTCATTCCTAGAAAATTGAATGCATATATGGAATGATGTTGTCCAGCTTAGAGATGATTTTTACTGGGATGGCAATGAGGCGGGGCGGGATGAGGATAGATTTGTCATCCCTGCTTTTGAATTATAGCCCTTCCTCCATCTCTAATTTTATTTAATACGTGAATTTTTAACTTCGCAGGGATTAAATCTCCATTCTCGTCCCTATTTCTGTTTCAATTGACTTGGCCAAAAAAGTTTTTAATTTCCAATTCTTTTCATAAAAGTATTAATATAAGAAATCAATTATAAAAAATTATTATTATTATAGGGTGGATTTGAGGATGGGGATAACATCCCCATATCTGCTCTTGTTCAACTTGTGGGGATTAAAAGCGGATCATTTGTCTTTATTGTTATTTATTCAAAGCGGATCATGATAGTTAAAGTGGTGATGATTCTTTTGTTACTGAGGAATTTAAAAATTAGAGAAAGAAGGAAAATTTTCATGAATATGTTAGAAATCAGAGCAACATTCACAACATGTATATGATGGCGACTCATGACTTAATGAATAAAAAAGAACATATTAACATTGTTTGGTTAATTAATCTAGTCAGGTAGCTATCGATTATTGTGTTCGTTTGACACCATCAATTGGTTACATAAGATGAAGGATTACAATTTTATTGTTGTGATGAATCAACATACTCACTCAATCATGGTAATTTTTTTAAACTGTTAAAATTTCTTGTTGACCATAATGAGTATATCTATATAGTTGGACTAGACAATGCTCCCTTAAACCTCAGACTAACATCCTTGATAATCAATAAAATATTATCAGATCCATTGTCTATTTAATCATTAATTCTATTCTTGCGTCCCCTTGGGGCGGTGCGATGGTTAAGGCATGGGAGGTTGTCACATGAGGTCTAGAGGTCGAAACTCGACACATCTGAGCATATACCTCCCCATGCCTTGACCATTTGCACTAATTACTAGTAGTCACCCGTGATTTACCTTCTCCGTGTTAGCTTGGGGACGACAGGTTGGCGGGGGCGCTGGGGGCGAGCGAATCACCTTTTTTGCCACATTAATTATATTCTTGCAAATTTTGGTAATAAATTGTTTACTATATTGGTTAATGAGGCTCGTGATGTATCTATCAAAGAGAAAATGATAGATGTTTTATGGTTCGTAGAGGAAAGGAAAAATATTGTTGAAAAATTTCTTGCATTGTACATGTAAGCAACACTACTGAGAGGTTGAAACTCGGCGCGTTCGAGCATATACCTCCCCGTGTCTTAATCATTTGCACTAATGGCTAGTAGCCACCTGTGATTTACCTCCTCCGTGTTGGCCTGGGGATGGGTTGGCGGGGGCGAGCAATCACCTTTTGCCACATGTAAGCAACACTATTGTCTTATCACTTAAAACTAATTTTGATTCTTTGTTGTGCCAACATGGATTATCTATATCTAATTTG
>JBBPFQ010000044.1:822660-834563 GCA_037974815.1 Kaempferia elegans
AGTTGAAGTTACAAGAAAGAAAATTGGTTGATGATTGTAAGACAAGATGGAATTCAACTTATGAGATGTTGAGAACAACAATTGCTTTTAAAGAAGTTTTTTTAAGATTTAAAGATCGGGAACCTAACTACATTCATTGTCCAACAGAAGATGATTGGGAGAAATTACATAAGGTATTTTCAGTTTTGAAAGTATTTTATGAAGCAACCAAAATTATTTCTGGAAGTGAATATCCTACTGCCAATCTTTTTCTAAATGAAGTATATCGAGTAAAAGTAATTTTGGATGAGAAATCTTCTGATGAAGAAGAGTTTATTAGAAACATGGTGAAAAAAATGAAGGACAAGTTTGATAAATATTGGGGTGAGTGCAATTTATTAATGGCTGTTGGTTCAGTTTTGGATCCTAGATGCAAAATGAGAGTACTTGAATTCACTTTTCCTAAACTTTATAACTCATTTGAATCAGAAAGTAATATTAAAGAGGTCCAAAGGCTGTTGTATGCAATTTATAAGGAATACTCAGATGCTGCTGTTGAAAAACTTCAAGGATCAAAAAGCAACTCTGAATCTCAAGATAGCAACACCTCAATTCAAAGTAATAGAGAACATACTACATTTTCTTCTGGATGGACTGAATTCTCTTCTTATTTAAATGAAATTGAAATGGTACAACCTGAAAAATCTGAATTGGATGTATACCTAGAGGAAGGGTGTCATAGGCATAATCCAAATGATGCATTCGATGCTCTTGGTTGGTGGAAGCTCAATACATACAAATTTCCAGTGTTGTCAACTTTAGCTAGGGATATATTAGCAATACCCATTACCACAGTAGCTTCAGAGGCAACTTTTAGTGCTGGAGGTTGTGTTATTGACAAGTATCGTGCTTCTTTAGCTCCTACAATAGTAGAAATGTTGATGTGCGGTGGAGATTGGTGTCGAAAGCGATATGGAGTGACTAAAAAGACTAAGGTATGATGTTAAAAATATTTTCTTTATGTTTTTTCTTCTTCAGAAAGTAAAATTTAAAAAATAAATGATACATTTTATCCTTGTTATTGTAGGTTGGAAAGCAACATTTGACAATCAATTTACCTATAAATAAACTTGATAATTAGAAGTTCACCATTTATGTCACAGACTGAGGTATACATTTAATATTTAGCATTTTATATTTTGAGTTTACTCACATATTTAATTACTTATGCATTTTACCTTTTGGATTTTGCACAGATTGAAAAGTCGGAGGCCAGGAATCGTGGAAGTATAAGATTTTTTTATTTTCTAAAGTATTTGTATTGTTTTGTGTAACATGGAAATGCAATGGCAGGTGAACTTTGGATACAGCAAGAGAAATGGGGAGCTTCTGGAATGGTAGAGGGCTGGAGAGAGCTTTGGAATGGAAAAGAGTTGGAGAGTGGAGAGCTTTGGAATGCAACAGGAATGGAGAGCTTTTGGAATCTAGAGTTTCTGGACCTGGGATTTTGGAATGCATTTCTCGCAATTAGTTCTTTTTAACCATTAATCTCATTTTAACTTAACTTTGTATAAGTTAAATTTCTATTTTGTCTATATTATGAGCTTCTGGAGTGGAGACTTGAGAATTGGGATTTGGGATGCATCAAGACTCAAGAGATATGCTTTAGCATGTGTATCTCATTTTGGCCATTATTCTATTTTGTTGATCATTTGTATTTTTATTGTGTATAATTATATGTTGTGTAGGCTTGTGTATGTGTTTTGTGTTGTGTAGGTTTATTTCTATTTTGTATTTATATTATTTTGTATTAATATTTTATTTATGTTGTGAAACTGTTGTTTATTTATTTTGTTCAGGATTTACTTTTATTATGTTACACATAATTTTAGTCTGAATATAACAAAATTTAAATTCGAATAATTCAAATTGAACTCGAACTTAAAGTGTTTCGAGCTAAAGTTTGATTCTGCTCGAATTAAGATTCCAATAATTCGAATTGAATTCGAATCAAAATTAAAATTATTAGTATTTTCGAGCTTCAAAACGAATTCGAATATCATATATGTATTTCGAATTCGAATATTAATATTTTCATATTATTCGGCTCAATTCGGCTCATTTACACCCCTAATTGTAAATAGCAATAGGCGGTGGTGGATGATAAGTGACTCACTCTACCACCTAGGCAGTTGTTTTTTTATATATAATATTATAAATAGTCATTATTCTTATATTTACTTTTAATAAAATATATTAATTAAAAATAAAAAATTTAATCTAAATATTTAATATAGAATAATTTTATTAAGCTTTATAAGTTTATTTAAATTATCTCAATCATAGCTAGGAGTTGATTAAAATTATTAACCTAAAGTTTAATAAAACCGTGTACTTGTTTAGGTCGGGCGACAAGTTCGACGTGTCGCCTGGACTGTGTGACACTTCCGAACACATCGTCGAGCCCGAGCAACGTGTCCAAGCCCGTCGGACTCGGGCGACATGTCTGAGCTCGAGCGATGTGTCGCTAGGCAAGGAAAAATGCATCAGAGCTCGCGCGACGCATTAGAACTTGTCGTCAAGCCTAAGCAATGCGTCCGAACGGAACTCGATGATGAAACAACATCAACGGTGGCAACGGTGGCGATTCTAGGTGCAGCGGTGGCAAAAGGAAAGCACCGCCTTTGCCTGACGTGGTGCAGTTGATGCCGGCCTCCCACCTACGCGGTCGCCTCGGTCACCACTTAGAACACTGACAATTTCAAACTACTCGCAACCTTTAGTATTTTCTTGATATAGATGTTATTATCTATAAATATATCCCATAGCACAAGTATATATTGGATATACTCGAGAAGGAAGACATGCTAGGGATTAAATGTTGTAGAGAATCATATAAATTCCAGACAAGGAACCAATAACTCATATGGGAAAGTATAGAAAGTTGATAGATAAAATGAACAATCTCAGAGTCACCATCCTTTGATTAGCATGATTTTCTAAACAGTTCATGTCAAAACCATTGGATAGCAACTATGAGAATTCCACATTACCTGGAAGATGTAAGAAAAAGTATTTTATTTTGTGCTAAGGTTATTTTCAAGTTGTGGATTAGTAATGCAAATTGGGTAGGTTCTCCAACAGATAGACGATCTACATTTGACTATTGTCTTCTCTTATGATAACCTTGTTTCCTGGTAAAGTAAGAAGCGCACAAAGGTGACAAAGGTCGAGTGTGGAGACGAAAAATAGAATCATGGCCTTACCAACATGAAAGCTCATTTGGGTTAAACATCTGATAGCAGAGCTAAGGTTTTCCCCAGTGTAACCAATGAAGCTTTACTATGACCTAAATTTTGTGTTTTGTGAGAGGACAAAGCATATAGAAGATGATTGTCATTTCATCAGAGAAAAAGGTTAATTTAAAGACATCATCACTTCTCTTTTATTGGTTCTAATGATTAATTAGTAAATTTACTAACCAAATCATTGGAAGAACCTACTATTGAATCTATTTGTAACAAACTAGATTCCTAAAGATACGTTCAAACTAACCTATGAGGAAATATAGTGTAAGGACTAAGGAGTATAAGGTGGAGTACCTAGGGTTTCTAATGAGGAATCATTTCCCCTTAAAAATAACTAATAAATATAAGTAAATGCAATCTAAAATCAGCATAAGAAAAGATTCTAATACATAGTGTTCTCATTAGCAACCTAGGTAGCCATGTAGGTGTGTTTAAGACAACAAACAACATTGTATATGAAATGCATGGTTTCTTTAGGTGATTGGGATGATTAGACAAGCTAAGCAAGCTAAAAAGAAGAACAAAACCAATGTGTTTGATCATAAAAAAACATTTATGAATCTTTTGTGGTATTTTATCTATTAAATGAGATTAATACTACTCTTCTTTGTATTTTTTTTCCATTAATTATTTTACTTAATAAATGATATATATACTAGATATTCAAGACCTAAAGCCAAATTGATTTATAGAATAGTTATCTCTTATTCACCTCTCAAAAACTTTCAAAATTTTGTGGCTCATACTTGATAGTTCTATAATTAAACCAATACTGCATACATTTATTCTCTCGTAAAGAAGTACTAAGAATAATTTCTATGGTAGGCGCTCAAAATTCTCCATGAATATATAACATAGGAGGGATGTGATAGGGTTAGATAACCAAGATTTTCTTTAAGGGGCCAATTAGAAAAATAACTCAATTTTTTTCTCAATGAACCCACCAAAGCAGACTCTTTTCGTAACACCTACATGAATCCATAAATCATTAGGTAAAGTGGTTTCCTGCTATTTCTGCTAAGATAGCCCCACAGACCACTATTAGAACAAGTGCTTAAAGGGGGGCATTTAATCACTAGGCCCAAGAGTCCCCTTCCACTTCTTCCTAGACCACTTTTATAGCATTGTTAATAAAAAGTAAAATCCTATTAACCTGACTCAATTATACAATTAATAAAAGTTAAAAATATAAATTTATTTAATATTTTAATTTGTATTTCACTTCATCATCCTAATACTTTATAATTAACATTATTTTTAACTTATAACTAGTGATCTAAAAGTTTATTGTCTATTAATCCTTACCATCCACTTTTAACTTATAATTACTAACCCTAACACTTAATCATTAAAAAAAATCACCTTATTTAATGTCTCAGCCACCTATGACTTATCCACGCAACCAATTTTATTAACAGAAAACTTCAATAAACAAAAAAACTCTTTCCCTGTTTAACAACCAAGGCAGACCATAATATAGTGAAGCCCTAAAGATCCAACTTCTTCTTCATGAGCAGCACCTGCTTTTTCTTGTTGTGCCTTCTTCTCTGCAAGAACGCTTCTCATAATCCAACAAACTCATGCCTACACTGCTTCTCTTTTGCATCCCTGCAACATGTCCATTCAGTGCCACCATACCTGTAGCCGCCAGTACAAACTTCCAACACCCCATTTTTCTCACTCCCAACTGCAATGTGAACAAGTTCTATAAGCTTTTAATGTTGCTCATCTACTTGCTTGCGGAAACAGACCAGATTATTCCCTTTGATTCCTTCTAGTTGAACAGAATCCTTTCTACATAATTTAATTTCCCAAAGACATATATGGCACCAGCCAAGATAGGATCAGTTTCTGCTAATCCTAGTTAAACTTGACCGACTCACATCAAATTGGTTAGACTGACAACTTGACAACTATGCTTTATTCTCAAAATTTTATTAAAAACTTAGTTAATACCTCAATCTCCTAGACTCTTCCAAACTTCAATAGGAGCATTATACAAAACTGCACTTTTACGTAACTTTATTCTCCTTAAAGTTTCTTTAACATAGTTAAACTAATGTTATAAATAATTTGTGATTCCTAAATCTACCATAATTTGCAATCTCTAAAAAAATTTATCTACAGAATGCTCATTAAAATGTTTACAAAAAATCATCTTTCTTTAATTGCACTAGGTCGCAAAGAACCTTTCAATTTTATCTTGCATGAATTTAACATTTCCAAAACCTACATTTACTATCTCTAACCTTTGGAATTTGATATATACTTTCACCCCATACAGTATAGACTTTATCATGCTTATAAGTTCACATAACATTAATATCATCAAACTCTTTATTCCAAACTTCTTTATCATTTTTGAAAAACAATATTGTTGTATTGTCCTTGAAACTCCATCTAGTTCTTCAAAAGAAATAAAATTTTCCCTTACCTTTTCTTAGATCTATATCAAATATCATCAATCAGTTAACTAATTAAGCATTTCTCAAGTATTATCTTCTAAATTTTACACATAATCTACATTCCTAGTAAGAAAAAAAAACTATTTTGACTTTTATTATTCCCACTCTCAGAGAAAAAGAATCAACTGATTATTTCTGTCTTCATAACCTGAGCATTAACAATCATGTTGAGTATTAACAATCAAAAGATATAGCAAACTTCAAAATTATACTACCCTCTTAAGTTCTTTCACCAAATCCAAAACATAGATGTATAGTAAAAAGCAGTTATTCCATTTACTATCACATCTCCTTAACTCCGCTTCTTTTTGTTTTTTAAAACTAGAAACCAACTATCCTTAAATCCACTTTAAATGATAATTGTGATTTTACCCAGGAACTGTCGGCAAAGCACACCAACCATACCTTCCTACCTGATTTGTTTGCACGCGCCCTCCCATCACTGCTGCTCCAAATCCTACCACCTCCAGCCACTGCTTGTTGTAGCCCTCCACTCTCTATTCGACATTCACTGACATTGCTTGGTGTTGATCCTTAAGCCTCCTCATTTTATAACCCATTTTCTTCTCTGATTCCTTCCCCCATGATTGATAAAAGGAATCAAACTCAGACTCCTTTTGTCTCATTCCATTATGGTCATGAACACGCAAAACCACACATGACCAACCACAAGAATACCCATGTGATACGGGCAACACAAATTTCATTACTTGTGGTTGCATATAAATTTGCCATATCTTTTGGATTGTGGATATAAGCAGCACTTCAAACACTGCACTAAACTACATACTTTTGTGTGATTGCAGATAAATTCAAGTGTTGGATTAGAGTAATTAGTTTTTTCCAAAAGAAATAACAAAGTTATATCCAAGTGGAATATGAAAATAACAGGAACACCAAAGAAGCAAAAAGAATTAGCTTATAATTTTTGTTTACTTCCTAATTGGTTAAATAGATTGTCGTACATATGAGTGAGCACTAACTATGAAGCAAAATTTGAGACAAGATATTGAAAGAATTTTAGGAAAAAAAAAAAGAAAATTAATTTAATGGTTCCCTTTGGTGAGAAAATTTTCATTATCAATTATTGAAACAATGAACTTCCAAAGGAATCAATTAATCATATAAAAATTCTCTCAATTAGAATTTTCCTACAAAGACTCTTACAGAGTATTAATATTTTACTTAACAAAATCACACAAATATTTCAAGTAATCAAAATTGATTGAATTTCTCAGACTAAACTCAAAACAGCCTATTCCAGAAATGTTCTCCATGTTTGAGAGTATAAATGTGATCTAATAATCTATTTACAAATTTGAGTAAACTGAATGAAGTTTCTCTAGTCGTCATACTGAACCCAGTTTTTTAGATTATTATTTTAACATAGCATACTGATCTTATGCACAAAAGGATAAATACCGTTGCATTCTATGATGCAATAGGATATACAAATCTTTAGTACACAATCACATAAATGAACTTAGATAAGTGCTGTAACTGGGTCGATCTACCAAATCAATTGACAACTGCTGTATCTAGCCGACTAAAAATTGATTTATACATCTAAGTGTTATGTAGGTCATAGTTATTGTATGAAATACCAAATGAACTTACAAAATCACATATATCAACAACGCCATATATTGCAATTAAATCAGTGGATAGTTAATGGACAGATAACTTAACGGATGAACCAAATATAATTATGCAAGTTACATGTTATATTCAACAAAACGATTATGCAGTCAGTAGCAATATCAGGCATAGATATATGAATTGAAATATTGTATTCACTATGCAAGCAAAATGGTCTGTTCCACCAAATCAACAGGTAGATCAGACCTAAAAGCATGAAGATGGTTTAAATGAATGCATACTATTCAAACTAGAAAAGCATATTATTTCATCAGTTCAAAAATCAGACAAAATGTGGTGCAAAGAAGCATTTGTTTGAACCAATATAAATGCACACTATGGGAGGATATAAAGCAGCATCCTCACTTCAAGTTTATATTCGTAGTTACGTGATATTTGTATCTGTTCTCATGACAAGTAAATTCTTGCATAAACCATAAGCTCAAACTATACTTGATAACAAAAAGTAATTCGTTCGTCTCTAGCACCTCTGCTAGCTCATCTTCATGCCAACATGAAAAAGGAAAATCACAAATAGCTACTATAGTTGAACAGTTGAATAATTTATGGGAAGGACAGACACCCAGCTACTAATCAGGATTTGACTCTCAGACAGGTGGTAACTGAAAGCTCATAAGGTAGTTTGTGCTCATCTGATCGAGAAAACATCATAAAGCTGAGAAGTAATCCCAGCTGTGACTATATTTTCTAATGAACCAAATGGCACATGGTCAAGATTCTGAATTTGTTTCTTGAGGGGCCGCAAACATTCAAGATGGCCATTCATTTGGTTGTTGTATGTTGGCATTTTATTGACTTGGATTCTGGAGCTCCAGAAGCATCCTGTTTACATTAAAAGATGCTAGTATGCTACTGAGCATGTTTCAAATTCATAGTTGTAGGTTTGAAGTGACCAAGTTAACATTGAACATTGTTGCACATACCCCAAGCAAAAGAAATGTGAATTCCTTATCCCCTTCTAGATCCATCTCAGTTAGTTTTCACAAGTCAAGAAGGCTTGAGTTCTTCAACACCCTAAGCTTCCTGATCAGACCCCCAGAAAGTTCCTTTGAGGCCTCCCATCTCACATATATGTCTGCAAATGCATCAGAGTCAATGTGATCAGGGCTGTTGTTCTCCTTCATATTCTTGTATTGTTCAGAAGATGCACATCCTTTGAGTTCCTTATCGGTTGACTTTTGTTTTTTTTTCACGTTCAAGTGAGGCAAATGTTAAAATAAATGTGGAAACTAGACTTTCCTTTAGTTTTGTGTTAGAAACAGCTTACGTTTAGGTGTGATCTGTTGTTGCTCTTCTTGCAGGCCCAAATTGGATCCAAGCTCCTTGCCAAGTGCTAATGGAGAAGGTTGTTTATTTTGATCCTGAGATCCTCTCTTCGGTGGACTGGAAGTTTTCACTTGTTTGGCTAGCTCTCTGGCGTTGCCACACAGTTTGAAAATATTTTGGATATGTGGTTTCCTGGCAGATGCAGGACTTTTTGAGTTTTCAGTAGAGCTGTTTTGCGATCATAACCAGCAAGACAAGGAACCGATGAAGACACAATCGGCAGGATTATTACTGACTCCCCTGACCAAAGAAGTAAAGCCATGAGTTCTACTGGTATGATCCATGTTTTCTTTGACAACTTCCTTCGATGCTCTCTCTTCCTTCTTCATCTTCCTCACATACCATGCTAAGGCAGACCTTATAAGGGAATCTAAGAATATTGGCATCAGCCTCCTCTTCAATCAGCACGAGACAAGGATCCAATTGTAATGGTTTCTTGTAACTTTCAGGTTGGCAGGAGTCCTCTCTTATCTCTTTTGCTATATTAGTGTCATGTAGCTCTCGCATGTCTAACTCCATCGTTTTCATCATTCCTTGGTTTGCTCCATAAGTTTCTAGCCACACCAGTCTTCCACCATCTGTATCCTGCAATACCTTCTCACCGAGTCTCTGCCTTAGCATATCAAGCACCTCTTTCTGCAGTAGCATTCTTTCTTCCATCTTTATCAATTCAAACTTTAAAATCTTAGTTTTCTGGTCAACCTTCAAGTTGATCTCTTCTACCTTGATTTCGGATTTCCTTCAATATGTTGGATTTTTGTTCTGAGCCCTTCTAGTTCTGCTTCTTTCTGCAACAGTTCTTGCAGGCTTCATCACGTTCTTGATCTTTAAGTTTGTTCTCCATTTGCAACGTAAAAATAAACTCATTCATGGCAACAATTCTTGATCTCAAGACTCAAGAGTATTGATGATTCATCAGAATCCATCCACTTTATCCTTGAAAGTTGGCAAATGACTGACACGAACACTGCATTTTGCTTTAGCTCCATATTCAAATGTCTAAATAGTCTTGTGGGTTTCCTTTCGATCAGGGCTTGCACATAGAATCATCAAAATCTTTGACTTATCATCCTCGAATGAGTCCTAAAATAATAGAACAAGGGAAGGATCCCTCAGTCATTGTTCATTATTAAATCTGAAGTATTTAGAAGACCAGTTCCATGTGTATTGGTCCCTCAAAAGCATTGTAAGCTTGCTGTCTCTGAATGAATCACCATTTGCAATGGATTCAACCACTCTTTTTAGAGCAACGTTGCTTTGGTTTATTCTAACTGTCTGCAAATAATTGATAATGAGCACAACAATAACAACTAAACTTTATTCCACTAGGTAAGATCGGTTATATGGATTATTCTACGTCATTGGACTATATCATCATCTAAATTTTAATAAATTTTATCATGTTTTATTTTTACTAGTCAAGTCTTTTTTGTCTTCCTCTTACTTGTTTGATGTGTAATATTTGCCTTAGTTTCATATCGCCTAAGCAGAGCATTTATTGGAGTTGATAATTAGTACAAAAACAACAAATCAGTTGACGTAGGGAATAAATACATAATTGCAATGTTATTGCCAAGCTATGTTTTGACAAAGTCCCTTAACCAGGTACATGACTAGATGTGAAAAGAAAAAGAAGATAACAAAAAACTTGAGTGAAATGTTCATTACCAAAACAGATGCACATAAAAGGGATTGAACCCAAAATTTATTTCTGCTTCGTGTTAAAGTTGAAGTTGGGTGTTGTCATGTTGAAGTTGGGTGTTGATGTTATGCCAATATTTTAACTTATTTATATTTGCTGATGGTTTTTGTTTTTGCAAAACCGGTCATTGTTTTGGTGACTTAGAGGATTTGGTATTAATTTAGGCACTTTAGAAAGGTATTTCCCTCGTATTTGTTTCTCGCCTATTAAGAAGTAACAAGAATCATATGTCTTATTGGTCAAGCTTTACCCTGGCTTTTTCAGGTTTTACAACGAGCTTAGTAGCTCTTTTTGCCCAACTTAGCCAGCAAGGTTTTACAAGCTTAGAACAACGAGACAGTTCCATCCTCTTCCTTAAATAGTTACCTTTCTACATAATGTATAGTTGGATAAGGTCTGAGGATTCTCGAAGACAAGGGAGAGGAAAACAGAGTCTTTCCTTAGGCATGGAAATTTTATTAAACTGTCATAGGAATTTTACATGAAATGACAAACATACAAGCTAGAAATTTACAAGCACCTAAGCTAGTAAATTACAAACATGCAAGCTAGAAAATTATAAGCATACAAACTAACTTACAAATACAAGCTTGAGAAGAAAAGGTTATGGTGGATGTTTCAAATGTGGACAATCATCGATGCTTGAAACACGCAGAATTCAAGAGGGGTTTTATAGAAAAGGAAGCATGCATGCTTCGAGAGGCAAAAACAATCAACTAAGTTGAGTCATCAGATAAGAAGGAATCTTTTCAATGGAGAAATGAGTCAAGGCATCTTCTTGAGTGCTAGAAGATAAGGAGCATCCTTTGTGTTATAAAGTAGTAGTGAGAGTTAGTGTTCTCAAAAGTAAGTTTTAAATTTTCATCATATTAATTAGGTTAACTTCTTTTGCTCAAAGTTGATGGTCTTGTAGAAGGTGCTCGGCTATCTTTGTTTTTTTTGGCAGTCATTCTTCATTTTTCCTATGATAGTATTGACGAAGGGTAGAGTGCTAAGTAGAGTATTTGAATAGTAAGAAAATAGCTCCCATGTCTTTTGTCTAGTACTGTAGGTTTCTTCGCTAATGTGAATTCAAATAGCTCTTGACATTTATCTCATAACCAAGAATGCTTTAAACTGAGGCTCTCCAATTTTAAGATGATGATCTTCAATAGGCTTTGTTGCAGTCCAATCTTGGTCTCAAATTTGAAGAATATTCTTCGCATCAAAGCCTATTGAAGATCATCATCTTAAACATTGGGGAACATAAGTTCAAGCCAGTTCCTGATTATAGGACAAATATCACGATCCATTCGAATTCACATTAGCCAGAAAAACCTACACTACTGGCCAAAAGACATTAGAGCTATTTTCTTCCCATTCAAATAGTCTACTTAGTACTCTACCCTCCGTCAACACTATCACAAGAAAATGAAGAATGGCTGCACAAAAACAAATATAGCCCATTACCTTCTACAGTATCCA
>JBBPFQ010000044.1:906905-919998 GCA_037974815.1 Kaempferia elegans
AAATGTTAATGAGATCATTCATAAGCACAAATCAAGCAAACATAAGTGTAATAGATAAAAATTACAAACGGTAATAAATTATTGGAATAATGCATTTATCCATTTGCAAAACAACATACATACAGAGGATGGACTGAAGTGCCGGGGAAGGACTCTGCGGGAGAACTCTAGAGGATCCCACACCACGACTTCTTCCCGTGCTCCCTGAAGGCGTCTTCCGTCACACTCGCCCTCGCGCGTCACGTATGGGCGGGTGTGCAAGCTAAAATTCCTATATATATATTTTTACAAACGAAAATTTTACCTTGCACACCCGCCCATGCGCGCGCATGAGCGAGTGTGACGGAAGGCACCTTCCGCCACACTCACCCACGCGCATCGCACACAGACGGGTGTGCAGTCTAATATATATATATATATGGGTTAAAACCCAATTTAGTCCCTCATATTATGGCCTGTTCCCAATTTCGTCCCACATGTTTCACTTAACCCGATTTAGTCCTCCTATTTTCAGACGTTTTCCCAAATCTATCCTTCCGTCCAAATCTCAGTTAAATATGACCGGAAGACTGATTTAACCGGTTAAACCAGTCTTCCCCTGCTCACCAAATGGGCCAACGACGAAGTCTTCCAACTCCACGGCGGAAAGAAAGAGAGGCCGCGTCGGAAGAGAGGAAGGAGAAACAACGACGTCTGCCGTCTTTTCCTTGCTCCCGACTTCTTTGTGCATTTGCGTTGCCGCTCGATCTCCAGGTAACTTGTGTTTGTTTCGGCAGATCTGGTTTTTTGCTTTAATTTCCAGCGAGCAAACATTCGGATCGTTTGAACTACCGGAGCTTCTGTTGATATTAGTTCGTTCCTTCCGGAGGGTTCGAAAGGACTGATTTTTATTGGGTTTGTTTTTGTTAATCAACCTCTCCGCATGGCATGCGATTTGTGGGTTTTAATCTCGAGTCTGTGGGTTCTCGTTCCTTTAGAATCTTGATTGCTTGCTTATTGAGGGGAAAGATTATTCCCCTCGAAATCAGCATTTTAATGCCTCATAAACCCTAGATGATGTGCCGTTGGCGTGCAAGTGGTAAATGCCGCTATACTCTTTCCATTTGTTGTTCCTGTTTATTATTTTGGTGACCAAATGGGCCAACGACCTCAGCGAACTCTGCGTCGACCACTACTGGCGCGTCATGGTCTCCGTCAAGTCCGCCGGGATCGTCCCCCTCAAGCTCGTCGGCGAGGCGCTACGTCTCTACGCTCACCGGTGGCTCTTGATCGACAACGATGACGGCCGAGAGGCCACCGTGAAGCAGAAGCAGGTGGTGGAGAAGATAGCGAGCTTGCTGCCGCCAGAAAAAGGCTCGATTTCCTGCAGTTTCTTGCTCGAGCTTCTTAAAGCCGCAAACTTTCTCCAAGCTCCCACTTCATTGAAGCAGGAATTGGCCCGAAGAGCCGGACTGCAACTGGAAGAAGAAACCGTCGAAGATCTCTTGATCCCATCAAACTCCGGCGACACATAATATGATGTGGATTTATTTATGTCCATACTGGACGAGTTCCTGCTTCAGGGCCAGAGCCCCACAACCACTCCGCCAAGAGAGAAGCTCAAGTGTGAGAGGCGGCGGTCACGATCTGCCGAGAATGCCGACTTCGAAGGCTGGCGATCCTCCTCCTCGGCCTCGCACAGCTCCAAGCTGCGAGTAGCCAAGCTCATCGATGGCTACCTCCAAGAAATCGCCAGAGACAAGAACTTGACCATGGAGAAGCTACTTGCTGTTGCTAAAGCTGTTCCAGATTTCGCCAGGGTCGATCACGATGATCTGTACAGAGTCGTCGACATCTTCCTCAGGGTAATTCACTGATCTTGTTTCATAATTTCTAGAACTTCAAAACTGGTTTGATCTTGTTTGATCGAATTCAGTCGCACCCTGAACTCGACAAGAACGCAAGGAAGCAACTGTGCAGAATGTTGGATTGCAAGAAGCTCTCAGTCGAGGCCTGCATGGAGGCAGCACAGAATGAGCTGCTTCCTCTGAGGGTGGTGGTGCAGGTCTTGTTCTTCGAGCAATCTCGGGCGACCATGTCAGGTTGCGCCGAGTTGCCCGGCAACATCAAGGCCCTGCTGGCTAAGACCGCGGAAGCCGAAGACGACAACAACGAAGCAGTAAAAAAGCTTCACCACATTGGCACTGATACTCCATTGGAAGATCATTGGAGAATCTCACGGTTGAAATGTCCGACCGCCAAATTTGAAACTCTCAAAATGAAGCTCGCCGAGGATGACGACAACAACGACAATGAGATCGCTCTCTTGAGGAGTGCTTCTTCGCGACTCCGAGCCCTGTGCTCACTTCCAAAGAAGCCTAAAAGAATCATCAGTAAATTCTTAGCTATGAACAGAAGTGCAAGTCAGAGGCATTGATCAATTAACTATATCACAAATCTTGTTTATCTATGGCTTTTTCTCTGCTAAGCAAACTGTAGTCTATAGCTAATTATGGCATAATTGAATATATTAGAAGCCAAGAACAGCCATCATTAGATTAGATGTGATTCACATGAATGGGGATTATTCTCATCATAATTGCTACTTGCTTCCACTACCTTTTGTTTTATTCCTTGTTAAAGGTGTGCAATTTGTATCCTTCAATGTTTTAAGGATGATGAACTTGTTCATCAGAAAAGTCAAAGTGTCCTACATCAGTATCCAGTGTTTACCTTCTGGAGCTGATGGATGGCAAACAATGTAAGGTGCTCCAGACACATCATGGGACAGGCCTAGAAAAGTACCTGGTGCTCAACTTGCTTCATGGATTACACTCGTCATCATGCTACAGCATCTCCAAGCAGCTGCAAAACAAATTTAGTGAGTACGACAATTGACACACTTATATTTACGAAATTCACACATCTAACTTCCAGATTTCTTAATGAATGTATTTATTTTTCATTTTACCCCCTCTGTCAATCACTGTGCATTTAAGGAACAACACTACTGTTGAATTTCAAAGAACAACACTAATATAGTGTTGCATTTCAAAAATAAGCACCATAATAATATTGACTTTAAAATTTATACAGTATTAAAGTGGTGTTGATTTTTCATCAAAGTAATATTGATTTTTAAAAATGCAACACTATAGTAGTGCTATTCTTTTACAGTATTATTGTTCTTTAAATACAATGCTGGTGAGCAGAGTGAGTAAAAAATAGAAAATAAATACACCCTTTAAAAAAATCTGAAAATTAAGTACGTCTTTTAAAAATTCAGCAATTTTAAATGCTTCCTTTTGTGAAACTAGAGACCTCTTATGTCAAAGTCACAAATCTGACAAGAATCCAGACAATTTATTGGCTAGATCTGTGGGTACAAATAGCGCAGGAGCTGTAATATTTTGGCTTTCAGTAATTTCCACCAAGGGGAACAGAGTTCCCCCACATTCCCCAAAAGTCATCCTCCTCTCCAGTGGAGAAACATTAAAGAGCAGAAGCAATAACCAAAAGGATTTGACACCTCAATCCGCACATCATTTTCCTACCTGAAACCCCACTTTGCTGATCGGAAATAAACAGCTCTGCAAATCATCTAAAAGAACATGTTAAAAATTTCACCAAATCTTACCTTTTTCTCTCCTTCAATGGCTTCAGTGATCATTTACTGGTTCACTGCTCAATATTTCAATTTCTTGAGTGTATCAGGTATTAGTCCATGATAGTGGCCTTAGAATCTAATGCAACCAAGTGAAACTCTAGGCTTCTCTATTCAAATACTGCTAAATATATTAATTTCTTCCTTTTGTTGTTCTTGGCACAGCTGGACACTGCATTAATGACAAGACATATCAGTGCGGCACTCTCATCTACGGCACACAAAATGGACCCAACTGGTGCATTTATTCACACAAGCACAATATACATAGTACAGATCCACCAAACAAGCAACCATGCTTCTTCTAGCCCTCTATCCATTTAGTTTTTATATTTGGTGAGTGGTTAGATATAAAATTTCTCCAGGCCCCATGCAAGAGCTGCATGCTCCAGTCGCAGTTGAAACAAAACTACTAAGGAGGCTTTTGTGGTCAGATGGATTCACCTTAAATCAGTTGCAAGTAAAGCACGCCCACAATGGAGACGAAATGGAAATGAGATGAGGGCAAGAGCAGTGGAAACAAAATCAGTTGCTGCCTTGCCAATTTTCCCACTGTCGTACTGAAGGTAGACCTACTCGAATTGTGGATTTGGCATTTCAGCGAATGCCAGGCGTGCATACATGATGCAGCTGAAGGAGATATGTTTGGTTCAAGAAGCAGCATGAGGGACACAAAGTGGACGTTGTGAGGAGGAGCACAGTGGAAAGGCAGAGGGTGAGCAATCATTGTAAATGTGGTACGGTGGAGTTAGAGATCTCTAGGATTGCATGTTAAAGTTGGCATTCCTGATGCCCCATTAAGGCAGTTAATTATCTTGTCCCTCCCAAGTCCAGCAAACACAGCTAGGTGTTCTCACCCATAGCCAACTTTGCTTCACTGTCAACCCCATCACATAAATATGTATCAAGAAACTTATTGGACAAGATCTACAGAGCAAGTAAAAGTCCATACCTGGTCCCATTAGATTTTTCTCCCTCTCTCCCTCTTGGACTCCAGCCACCAGAAGGAAAGCCATGGCTGCATGTAGTGGTGAAGCACTGAGTTGAAGGGTGTCTCTCCAGGTTTCTTTCAGTATCAATCATGGACTCTATCCCAGCAGACAGTCGGACACGATTTCACGTGCTTTGCTCATTGTTGATCTGGAGTTTCTTGTTGTTTGTGAGGCTGATGCCATGAACTTGCAGCATGATGGTGATTGCCACCTAGAAAAAAAATATCAGATTAGTAATCAGTGGCAGCCAAGAGGCGTATCTAGTGCTTGGATTTTCTAAATCCTATAAGAATTTAATGTTTCTTGAGACATTAATGCCTAGATGATGGTGACATGGTCAACAGTAGAATTAGTTTGTATGAAACCATCAAGGTACGTTCAGACTTTTGAGTTTTGAACTAGATAAATATGAAAACATCCAAACAAAATTAAGCCAAGCACTGAAACTTGTGAAGTTCACATTAGCTGTATGCACAATTATGAAAACCTAACTGTTCTTTGAGGCTTGTCCAAACCATCTGGTTCAAGCTGGATGAGTACATGAGAGTGTGTTTTAGTAGTTTGGACCGGACTGAATCTTTAAGTTCAGTAGGCTTGCAGTTCAGCTGAGATCGACTTAAGGTAAACTTTGCCTAGGTAGCTTGAAATTGAGATTACTAAAGCTATCAGAGTCTTCTGCAAAGGGCTTCAGCAAATGCATATAACAGTACCATCTAGTAGCTAAGGTCAGGCCTGGACAACTGTTCTAAGGGCTTTGAAATGATTCGAATAATCCTACTGAACAAAACTTGTTTCGGTCAAATTGCATTTCAGCTCAGTTCTACTTTGTTCAGAGTTTCAATCTGATATAATAACACAATTCATCATAAATATAACTTGTACAGGACAAGTAGATACCACATGGTAAGCAAATTGCCCTAAATATAGTTTAAAGAACTTTTTGGTCAAAGGATCATAAGTTCTAAAGAACATTTGTGCTCAAAGTAACATAGCAACCAATTCAGCTGTCAAACTCGAATAATATCGCTAGTAATTGGAACAGACACAATCTTGATGTTGAATATGTGCGCTGTTTTGTTACTGATACCAAAAAGAGTGGGAAAACAGCTGCATTAAATAAAAATGGTATATAAAGTAGGGACATAGCTAGATCATCATTCAAGTGTGCCCAAAAGCTTAGTAAGAAACTAAGCATGATCAAATAATTTTCCAATTGACTATTTAAATCAAAACCAGCTTAAATATATTACCAGCATCAACAATTTATAATTTGTTGTCACGTTTTCATACCATTTCTGAAACTTGTAAAACAACAATGAAGCAGTATCCCAGGCATGAAGACCAATCAATGATGGAGAGAACAGTGCAAGCACACACACACTCTCTCCTCTCTCTACCTGAAGGAATCCAGCATCTCCACTTTTCTAAATTGTGTAATCCGCATGCTCCATCGATGCCACATGTAGAATCCCATATGAGTCCCTAGTTTCTGATAGAATGTGCCAAAGCCAGACTACAATAGCAACAAAAGTTATCAGATCAGGTTTGTAGATGTGCACTTAACACATTTCACAATGAATCTAACTCTTTCTCAAGATTCTTAATCATGGCAAAGTCTTGAAACTGAAATACGTTAGCATAACTGAGCAATGATGGAGCTGATTGCAATTGCTTATTTTCTAATAAAAGGGTGATGAATCCAAACTAAATGAACAAAGTAGCTGAATGTGCTTCCAAAAGGCATTTGCTCGAATGTTTCTAGACATCCTAACTTGTTTTGAAAAGAAAGAAAGCATGCAGAATGTCATACTGTTAAACAAAAAAAAAACACTAATAAAATTTCTATTACATATTTACATTGATCCTGACATGAAACTTGCTCGACCCATTTGACTGGAAAAGTATTGCTAGCATAAGGAATATCATACAGCACACGAAAAACACTTTGCTACTCAACCCTGAAACTAGTAGAGAATAACTTTGTTGTCTTTGAAATTTTGCAGTCGCCTTACAGAACAATTAAAAGTAACTATGAGAGTCTATCATGTATTCATACTGCTCCTGTTGGATAAAGACCTTAATGCAGGATTAAATAGATCGTTTATTCCAGCTAGAGCCGGAGAGTGAATAATCAATTCAACAATACGCATAATGCAAATAATTCAAAGTTAGTAGTGTGTGTACTTGTATTTGAATGATTGTATCAAGTTATATTCACAGCAAAAATAATGACTATAAACACAAGACACGCCAACACAGTAGTATAATGTAGTTCAGAAATTTTGTTTCTACTCTACAACCTATGGTGCATTTAGTGTCACCCTTGAAAATCCACTATAATCATCCCTTAACAAGATACAATGGGGCGAACTTCTACATTCAAGTATTCAACCAAGGATGGTTTACAATAAACTCAACTTTCTTGAATATTCTCTCTCAAAGATAATGAAATTTTAGTATTACCAAGAACTTGAGTTGTGGCCTCCAACCTTGTTCCAAACTCTTACAGACCTTTGAGCACTTGTTCACAAAAGTTTCGTGAGTAATTTTGCGGTACTTCTTATGCCCAAAGCTCTACAAGAACTTTTAAAATATCAGCTTTGATGGTTCTATTATAACTGCCTTTAGTTGACCGGACCAGACAACTAAATGTAACCATTAGAAAATAACAACTATGTTGCTATGACTGTATTTCACCTCAGGTCAACTACTCAAGTCTCCAGTTGACTGGAATCACATCCAATCAATGATTGTTTCAACAAAACCATTTTGCTAACCCAACACTTGTATTCAATTAAGTCTTCAGTCGAGTGACATGCTCCGATCGACTAACCCAATTCTTGGATTTCCTCTTACACCATCATCCTGCAAGATGGAGATTGCTTTACCTGCTTGAGTTGGAAAAGATATTAGTTGCACAAAGGAATGAGTTTGCATTAAGAGTTTGTGATAAGCTGAAACTTATTCCCAGTAAGTTTATATTCCTTTTGCAAAGAACTAAGTTCATGTAGCAACAATAACATCAACCAAACCTTATCCTAGTAGGTAGGGTCGGCTATATGTATCTTTATAGCATTGGGCTCTATCCCCTACTATATCCTAGCGGCCGGTGGGAAACTTCCGTGGGGTGGGGCTGATCGCCCCAGGTTCTACGTTACCTAACCTGTTAATTTTTTTTTTCTATCCCCTATTATATCTATTATCTATACTTAAATAAATTTTATTTTATTTTACTTAGAAATAAAATGAAATTTCCAAATAAAATTTACTTTGTGTGCTTTGCAAACTAAATACAATTAGGCCATAAAACCATAAAAGCACAGGAGCACACATTGCATAAAAGAGTTTAGCGCTGCAGTATTAATTATATTGGAAAGACGTAGTAAAAGTATGAAACAAAATAACAACACAAACTACATCTACGTCACAATAATGGCAGTAAAATGAATTTGAAGAGATCAAACAACAAGTTGTGTTTTATACCGATGAAGCTTTGTAAAGGAAAAGATCACAAAATCCTAAAACTTAATACATCAGCTGTAAAGGCTCAACTAGGCTCCAATATTGAATTGCTAACAAGAGCTTAAATAGTATGTTAAAATTTTAAAATGCGATGGATAGGAAGAATTCAAGCCAGAACCCTATATTTACTTAAAAACTGTTTGACAACTGAAGTTTGATATGCATTGCTGTGTCGCTTCAAAATTGCTCATCTGGAAAAACAACCTGAAGGATCAAGCAAGAATCTGATACATGTGGGCATCAAATAGAGCCATAAACTGCAAGCAAAACCTTGCAACACACTAAAATTTACAAAGTCACTAACCAAATTTTATAGTTCCAATTGACAACACAATTAAAGTTGGTTATTGCAGCCAACATACAGTCAGTCTTTGCTTATTTGCTAAATCTTAATCCACTTGTCTTCTAAACCATAATTTTTGAATAAGAATCTAAATGAAAAACTGAAGATAGAGACTGAACAAGGCAGGCCACAAAACAGATGAGAAGTCAGAAATGCAGAACCAAAAGGTCGGAACTAATAATTGTAGGAAGAATTTCAAATTGGCAATCAAGAAGATTGATTCCCTGATAGAGGCCACCCCCTAAACCTTTTATTAAAAATATAATAAAATAATTCATAATTTTTCATGAAACTTACATTTTGGGTTCAACACCAACTAAAGAGACCAGCTGTTTAAACCCTTTTTTTAATAATCAAGAGCAACCTAATTTGAATTGTTTTGGAAAATGAAATTTAAAAATAATAAACCTGAACGCTAAATAGAGGTTTTTAAATCTTTTATGGATAAAATGACTGATCAATTTCAGGCCACAAATATCATATACTTTCAATTTCAGGAAAAACTAAATGAGAAGTACTAAATGATTCATCATGAGATAGATTAACAATTAATAAAACAGAGCAGCCTGTGCCATAATCAGATTGAGGTTCTTCAATAACTAAAAGAAAAAAGATATTAAAAGACTCACCACTGTGTACAATAACAACAAATAAAACAGAGCAGCCTATCCAAGATGAAATTTCTCAATAACTACAAGATACAAGATATTAAATGACTCACTATCGTGTACATTAAAGCTAATTAACAAAACAGAGATTAAAAACAATTTTGCTACAACCATACGAACACAAAAAGGTTTACATAGCAGGAACAGTTCAGAAGCTTAGTAAGCAGTGGTTTTCTCTTATGCAACAAGTGAACAATCTACACAAGGATGCATACTGTTAATGTCAAGTTTAAAATAAATGAAAATTAAATCAAAACTTTAAAGTAATGGACCAAAACCAAAAGTAGAAAAGCACCATCTGTCAATTCAACATCATACCACAGAACATCTATTCATCAATGGAGTAGGAAGTGGAAGTAAATATAATCATACCTCCAAATGAGTCAAATCTAACAGCTAGTGAGACTACTATGGATAATTAATGATGGACTTCACAATAAATAAATGATGGCACAAACCATGTGATTGGTATAGTGCAACCCCGGAAGGACCTAAGTGGTAGAGCAAAATCCATGTGGTGGGCCAAAATATTTAATCATAAACTTTAAAAAAGATATAATTAATAACAAGAAAAACGAGATGATGTAATTAACAAGAAAAAAAAAGATGACATGAAAGCAGAGCACTTTCATAAACCAGGTGTAACTATGGGCACGAAAAACTTGAGAAAATTATCCAGGATGTGTCAAATTTCATTTAGCTTGACTTACATATTATTGTCTCTGCATTTACAAAGATGCAGGGAGCTAAGGCCAAATTCAAATTAGAAATCATTTATTGCATCACATTTACAAAGATACAAGGACGTAAGACCATACATAGTTCAGACAAATTCAAAACAAAAAACAAAAGGCATCTCCTTATGATACCATCTTGATCACCAAATGGAGAATTCAAACAAATCACACAGTATTGATGATCAATAGATTTCAGGGGGGTGTTGGAAGAAGATGCATGACTAAGTTAGTTTCCAAGAATAATTCCAACAATTAAAATTCAAGAAACAATGCTCAATTTCCTTTATACAATAACCGGGATCATATAGTATATCCATAAGGTAAGTAGAGCTGAATAACCTCTGGTGCTAATAAATTTCCCTGATCTCCCTCAACAAAAATGGCGTTGACACCAGAAAAACTTGAAAGAATACATTCAGCTTCAACAACTCTATTGCATATCAATTTAAAATTTCATTGTTTGCCCTTTGTCCCAGAAGAATCATCGACCGTCTCATATACTGATCTCCATCAATGCAAACGCCATCGGTTTCTCAATGAGCGTCACTGCAGCATATGCAAACAACCAAAAGTACCACCAAAGGTCTCATATACTCACTCACTTTCTCGCTTACAATTCCCAGGTAACAGGTACCGATACTGGTCAACATGCTGAAGTAGATAACAAGGTAGACGAACAGCAGAATATGATCTAAGTATTGGACCCAACTTGTTGATAATTTCTTGGAAAGAATATTCTTCTGGAAGCATATCAAATAGGTCAGCTCCTCGGCATATCACATCTTGAATTCTTTGAGGATTCAAGTAGTAGGCAAATCTCACACGATCAACATGACTATATGCTTTCATCTTAAATATGAACTGGCTTATATGGCGAAAACAGAAGCTACAATGCCAACCCGAATCAGCAAATAAATTATCAGTTTGGCGGAAATGGGCATATCTGGTCTTCCCTGCTTGGTACCTATGAACTGAAGCCCTCCAGCTCTTGTCATCAAGGTAAAACTCAAAAGAGTAGAGATAATTGCGGAGTTGCAGATGAAGCTTGTCAGGAATCTCATCACACCATCTTAGGAGGTCAATTGTATGGCCACTTGGAATCTCATCGATATCAGACATGATCAGCAGGTCATCATCCTGAATACCTGCTATCTTTAGGAGTTGATCCAGGGCCACTCGCTGGTATGATTCCTCGACAAATGGATTCTCCCCCTTCACGAACCTTCCCCCAATAGTGCCATAGGTTAGCCTTGATTCAGCAAACTTAAATCGTTGCCTGTTGTTGGCAAAAAACAACGGCTTTCTCAGGCCTGTGAAGGTTGAATTAGCTTCAAGGAGAACAAACTCAGAAACATAGGAGCTGAGTTCATGCCACCTTATCTCAAGCATATCGAGTTCATTGCTGAACAAGACGGCATCATAGACACGACGAGGCAAGTCGCGGATGCCCCAACCATGAAGTTGGCAGAGGTGCTCCAGAGAGACGTTAGGGTGATAGTAGTGGGGGATGGTGCGGAAGGGTTTGGGAGGGGACTCCCAGATGGGGCGGAGGAAGTAACTAATCTTTTGTCCATGAAAGTAGATGACGAAAATTAAGAGTGGAACTCCAATAAGGAGAAGAAGTAATGCCTTGACATCGAAACCTCGGAGGGCGCACCGGAGTCGCGACATGGTAAGAGCAACCCTCGAGGTCTGCAGGAAAGAATACCAAGCAAACAAGAATTAAAAGCAAGCTATTCGCGAAGACTCTCGGGCGTTTCTATCCTTGAAGTTGACACCTTTCTTTTAAAAATCCACAAAATTTTGAAAAAAAAACAAAAAAGAAGACAACATTATATAGGGATCGGATGTAGAAAGGGAAGAACCTCAAGCAATCGCGCAAGAAAAATTAATCCATGAAATCGACACCATTCCTTTCAAATTCGGCAACAATTTCAAAACCAAAACATAAAAGGAGCCAACATTATCTAGGGTTCGGATCAAAATCACCGATTCCAAGCCATAACAAAAGTCGAGGGAAAAAAAGGAATAGATCTGGAAGAAGAAAAACCAAATAATAATCACCTCTCCGCAGACATCCTCGCATATATCATCCGTCTTCTTGGAAGAATAGTACCCCGTCTCCGGCATCTCGAACGGAGAGAAAGCACCGGAACCAAAAAAAAATAGAAATCAAAGTTTCTCCTCACAGAACCGAAAAAGGAGCAAAGGAGCACTTTTCCGCCCAAAACAGCCTCTAGGGTCGTTCGTGCGATGCCAGGAGCCGATCAGATCACACCCGGTCTCCGGCACGCAAGCGGCAATGTCCGACCGCCCTCTCCTACGCCTTTCGACTCTCTCTCCGCGATTCTCCTCCTCCTCCTCCCTCTTCTGCAGCTCCGTCTGGCGAATGGTGTGGCATAACCGCAGCGGAATCGCCCAAAACAGCAGTGGGGATCAGGGGATGCGAAAGGGAGAAGGAACGGGTGAAGGTTTCGGATTCTCGATACGGTGGCGCTGGCGATCCTCCTCCCCTCTTCTTGGTTCTCTTTTGCTTGGCTGTTGTGCTCGATCTTCGCTGGTGATCTGGTGGGCTGACAGGTAGCAGTGTTACGCCCACTCTTTCGTATTTATAGACATCTCTCCGTCCGATTCAAACTCCATTAAAAAATATATATATATAAAAAATTAAAATATAAAAATGTTTAATAATATATTAATATACCTTGTCACTATTTAAATAATCTCGAATAGAATTATGTTTTATTTATTGGATTGCTACGGATCAATTCGATTTTAAGTCCAATTGAATTATTAGTTTAATGCCATATTTTTATATTTTCAAAATATCTTATTTTATTTTATTATACAACTTTAAACTAAAGTGTCATTTGGTTGTTTCCTAGGAAACAGAATAGAAATGAGAATAATAGTATTGTGAAATAAAAATAAGTATGAGTATGAATATCATTATTAAAAATAATTTTTAATTAGTTTAATATTTTCTATTGGAATGAATGAAAATTTTCTTTTTTATCAGAAGAAAAATAAAAGAAAAAAATTAGATGTGAGAGAAAAATATAAGAGAGAGAAAGATAGAGGAAGTGTAATGAGAAAGAATGAGGAAATAGAAAGTATAATGGGAGAGAAAAAAATGATGAGAGATAAAGTGTGATGGGAGAGAATGAAGAGAGAGAGAAAGTGTGATA
>JBBPFQ010000044.1:966755-988866 GCA_037974815.1 Kaempferia elegans
CCATCGTCGTATTGCTTCAGTCGATGGTTAGTCCTTCTGAGGCGTCCGAGTTATAATACTGATTGTTGGTCCCATGTAACCAGAAAAAGTGTGTGTGTTGGAAGGAGAGGGGGTGGGTGAATTGATGCGATTACAAAATCTACCTTTCTCAAACTAATAAGTTTTAAACAAACACACTTAAATAAAATGTAAGTAAATAAAAAGAGTAGTACTAGGCACAAGAAGAATTTACTTGGTTACAACCGGAGAGGTTGTTAATCCAAGGAAGATGAAGCTCAGTATACGTCTCCTCAAGAGAAATGTCGGAGGTGGAGAAGTCTCATACACAGAACTTAACGCTTGGAAACTTTAAAGCTAAACAGAAGATCATACAAGTGTGTTGTTATATAAACAAACTGAACCAAAGCTCTATTATAGCTCCTGGCTGATTCTATCTGAAATGTTGACGTGGCTATTTCGGGTTCTTGGACCTAGTCTGGGCGCCCTCATGTGGATGCCGTTCTCCATCTCGACAATGTCTCTTTAACAGACTTCGGATAAGAATTTATCCATTTCTGAGCATCCGGATCGTGATGAAAACAACGACTCTCTACATGGTTCGGGCGCCCAGACGGCCAGACTTAGTTCGGTCAGAACTGGTCCAGGCGCCCTGGGTCGTCGAAGTTAACTTCGTGTTGATTTTAGCTCCGGTAACTTGGGTGATTTCGGACTCCGGAATAGGGCTTACCTGAATCCATTTTCTATTTTTCTCAAGTGGGCTTCCCCCTCGACTTCTCGTCCCTCAGCCCGCCACGTGCATCCTTTTCACTCCGTCGGTGTACTCTTTCGTAGCTTCTCGTCCTTCAGATGCACTGAGTCTGTCGACTCAATTTGCACACCATCCTTCTCGTTCACCGTGTCTTTCACTCGATTACTTTTTGTGTTCTTAAGCTCTTACACACTTAGACATAAGGTTAAAAACCTACAAGACTTAACCCAACTTGGTTAATCACATCAAAACTAATATAAGATACTAATAGTATCAACGTTCTAACATCTTTTTATTTTTCCTTGACCTTGGGTGCCACATGAACCTTTTTCTTTGGTAATTTTGGATATTTACTCTTATAGTATACTTTATCATTACACTAGAACTAAATAATGTGATATTTATTCTTAGCAAACGAAATTGTTATACCTTTACTTATAGAAGTAACATATGATTCTTCATTTGATCATGAAATTGAGAGTTCTCCTTGTTATGATGTTAATGAACTCTCCCCCTCAATCCTTAAGGTAGATTTTTCTTCATCTTCATCCTTAGATGTTGAGCATCTCTTAACTTATGAACCCTCTTGTTCTTGATCCAATGAGTCCCCCTCTTTAGATTTGGCTTCATTTTGTATTAAGGTTGGATGTTCATGTAACTTTGTCAACTTGCTTCATAGGTACTTGACATCTTGATATTCTTCAATTTTGCACAAGATGATACTTGGTAATAAATTAACTAACAATTTAGTTACCTTGTTATTAATCTCATATCTCTTGATTTGCTCCTCAATCCATTTCTTCTTCTTGAGAAACTTCCCTTTGTTATTCATTGGAGCTTGAAATCCTTCTATTAGAGCAAACCATTGCTCTATGCCCATCATAAAGAAATTTTTGACCCTTAATTTCCAAAGATCAAAGATTCTCATTTCAAATGGTGGAGGTAGTCGGATGTCACATTTGAATCCATCTCAAAAATCCATTTTTGAGTTAAGCTTGCTTAATAATGAGTTCTTTGACTAGTTGAAATTTAGGGTTTCAACCTTCAACTTCTTTCTGTGTGTGTGTTATCACGCCTTAGCTCATTAAGCTAATTGATTAGGTAGCTTTGTGTGTTATCACGAAAACATGGCTAATCGATTACCTTAATTGATTGGTGAAAACTTGAATCGATTACCTCAATTGATTCTGAACCCTTTTGCTCTCACGAAAATCTCTCTCAATTGATTATCCTAATCAATTGACTTAGGCCAATCGATTACCCAACCCTAAATTCTAAATCTGAGTTTATGATTCTTTTGCCCAACCCTAAAGTAATATGTGACTCATTGGGACTTCATGTTGCTTAACATCCGGTCACCCTTAACCTATTAGGGCTTTTTCACCAAGTGTCCGATCAGCTTTTGACTAACTTGGACTTTCTATCTTGTACCAAGTGTCCGGTCATCCTTTGACCCACTTAAGCTTTCCATTGCCAACTTTCCATTGGACTTCCATTGCTTAGTTCTCAATTAGGTCTTCCACTATTTAGCCCTGCTAAAACTTCTATTTAGGGTTGAGTAAAAATTCAGTAAAATCAAACAAATAGAACAAAATGATTGAATTTAAAAATTTAGTTTGGTTTATTTGAAAATTTATGGTTCCTTAAAAAAATTCGGTAAATCGGTTAATTCAGTTTGATTTTGATTTTAAAATTTCTTATTCGGTTAAACTGAATAGACCGAATTAATCAAATTTTTAGATCGAATTGAATTTTTACACCCTATTTTATTAAAAAACAAATATTATTTAAAAAAAAATGAATATTTAAACAAATTCAGTTAATTCGATCGAAACCGGAATTAACCAATAATTTATTAGTTCAATTTGTATTTTTTAAAAAAAATTTGGCTGATTCAGTTTATAAAAAAAAAATCGATTCGATTCGATTCAGTTAATCCGATTCGGTTTTAACCAAATACTCACTCCTACTTCCATTGCCTAGTTCCCAACTACATTCTTACTACCTAACTCGGCTAGACTTTTTATTGCATAATTTCATTCACTAGGACTTTTTTATTATCTAACCTCCAATCAGGGTGTCCCGTTGCATAGCTTCGAGTCATGCCTTTTGTCTAAATATTTAGTTAGAACTTTTCTAGATAAATATCCAATGTCCCCTTGATTTATTTAATTTCTATTTCACATATTATCATATTATCAAACGTTGAAATTTAAGTTTAAGCTTGAATATTAGATGCGACGACCACTCAAAGTAAATATACAGTTTTGCCCTCTAATGTGAACTTTTTAGTTACGTCTGAATGGAGAGAATTACGGTTTGATTTGCGCAAAATAAAAAATAATAAAAAAATGGATTCATAAATCCGTTGGCTATTAGGTAATTCATTATTTTTACCAGGTAAATAAAGGGAGAATTTTCACCTTCAAAATCTTTCCATAATGTTTGTTTCCGTCTAAACAAACAGGCTATACCTATATATACCTATTTATTTTTTCTTAGAAAAAAATAAGGTGTTTTTTGGAAGTACAATAATTTTTAAATAACGGCAACTATCGAAGCCGATCAGATATGATCCAACGGCGTCAGTTTCCCTATCGCCATCGGACCGAGAGAAAATTCGAGCCGGCAGGCAAAAACCAGCGCCTATTTTGATTTTCTTTCCTCGTCGCGGCGATCTCGGGCCGAATTTGCTTCTGCCGCCCCCATCCTCTCACCGGCATCGTGGATTCCGGCGACAGGCGATGAGCGGAAGCCGGTTATGCGCCGTGCTGGGTGAGCTAGGCTTCGATGGTCAGGACGCGCTCGATCCGGACAGTTTCGAGTGGCCCTTCCAGTACGAGGAAGCACGTCCGGTTCTGGAGTGGATCTGCTCCAGCCTTCGCCCTTCTAATGTTCTATCCCTCCCAGAACTCTCACAGTATTGATCTTTCCTCTGTGCTGTATACTCGTACCTATTTACAGATCTCGTAGCGGTTGAACACAATTAGGTCGTTGTTGTGGCTTGGGACAATGAAGCACGAAAACGATGCTATCTTGGCAAAAATGTTAATGTGCTTGGGAGAAAAGTCTCCAGTAATTGCCTATTCTATAATTGCCAAACCGTACCTTGTTTCATTGGGGAGGTCGCTTACTCCCTCTTATCCTTGCAATTTCAACACTCTAGAAAAATATGATTTTTTTTTTGACCTCCACAGCTATGCTCGGAATAGGAAAAGAGCAGTACAAAATTCCAACTTGAAGTCCGAAGATAGTTTCCCATCTTTACTCATTTAATACAGGGGCAGCAAGTAAAATATACTGCCGCATATGAGTAAGGTGGCACAACCAGATAAAATTATCCAAATGGCCAAAATTAGCCTAAATGGCTGTTGCACCTAGAAGTAGTCATCGGGTGTCAGTATATTCTAACAATTGGGATGAATCTCTGATTGTATATAAGGTTATAAATTCTGATACCAAGTGCTATTCTGCGGCATAGCTCAAGGCAAATATGTTGAAAATACTATGTCATTTGGTTCGACACTTATTGAACTGATCTGGTTAACAAAAAACCTCCAAGAAGTGATTCCTACTTTCTGGTTCAGGATATCACTTTCTCAATTATAAAAATAGAACTTTCTCTAGGATTTAATCCTGTTATCATCTTGATTGCAGATATGAACAGTTTCTTCATGAAGGAAAGCTGTTGGAGGTACTTTTTACTCATTCTTATGGTTATATTACTCAATAGAACTTTTTTTAGTTTTGATACATACACAAATACTTTTTTAGTTTGGAGATGATTGCTATAGACATGAGATTTGTTGAAGGTTGATAATAAGTTTGCTAAAACAAATTCCCATTGAAGCCCCAAGTCTTTTTTGCATCTTGAACTTGGTTATTCAAAATGTTAAACCTTAACATTCTCGCAATTTGAGATGGAATTGAAGTGAAACAACAATGAAAAGTAGTAACTTTTGATGATTTAGAAAACAACATTAAAATGAATCAGTTGAAATTTGATTATCATTTTTGTTTTTTTTTGTTGAGGTATTGCGTATGTGTGATCTATAGTTTAACCATATAACAACCTCAGATCATATTTCTTGTATCTAGGGGGAGGATTTGGACTCTGCTTTTGACAGCATTTCAGCCTTTTCAAGTAAGAAAGATAACCAGGAAGCAGTATTTGGATCTGAAGAAAGGCTAATAGATATTAGGTAGATGCAAGTCTTCATTCTGATGATTATATGTATGATGTGTTGGTTGTGCCCATATATATTTCAGTTTATATCATGATAGTCTATTGAAGTCCTAGATGTTAAATTTTTTGTGATATTAGAACTATTTTCAAGCCAAATGAAGTTGTTAGTTACTTGTGAAACTGAATACATTACTTGGAAGTTCTTTTTTTTTTGTGTGTGTGTGTATTGTGGATGGAAATAACAGATGATGTACGTATTGCTAAAGCAGTGGTAATTCATTGCTGTCGATTTGAATTTGTATTGCAAATCTATATCGATCTTTTGTTCAACACATGTTAAATGCTTAATGTCATTGTTATTAATTTTTATTAATAAATTGGTAGTTGCATCTTGACTTCCAAGTCCCCAACTCCTCGCTTTTGACATGATACTTCCCTTTCAGGGAGGCAAAACTTGCTTTCAAAGCCGAAGTAGTAGAATTGCAAAAGCAGCTTGAACGTCAACAGTCAATGTTTGATTTACTAGCTAGCCAAGCTTCAGCTCTTATCCAGGGTAGAAGGGCTAGAGTATCTGCAACTTCATTTGTTAACACACAACTTATTACTTTAGATGAGAAGTTTTCAGCGAGGAACTTAGAGGTACACTATACAATGTTTTTTTCTTGCACATTTTTTTCACCACTCATGTATTATTCTTTGCTCGTCAGCTATCCTATATGATGATAGATTCATAATATTGTCTCTTAGAAGGACACATAGTGTTATTAGGTTTAGTTTGTTAGTTGGAATTAATATTGTTATTCTTGCTGATATGCCCTTGTAACATTCGGTCAAAATTTTACATCTACAGCAAAACTTTGTTATTATGCTTAGGAAAGGAGTCATCTACATTGGCTATGGATATGCACTGATATTTGGTACCATTCATTGTTTCCTAACTGTAATAATCAGCACAATTGAAATATGTTATTCTGGTCGTTCAATATATCAATACAATGTTAGTATGGGACAATGTAATTCTGATGTTTGTACTTCATGCCAATGTAATTTTGGCGATACCCACCAATCAAAGGTCTATCTTAGCTACTATAGTCATGAACCAATTGAAACAAAAAGATACTCTTCCCCTACCTACCTATTTCTAGCGGTATTTATTTGGTTTGGATTGGGTAATTTGGCTTATTTGGTTCGGGTTATTCAAGTTTTGTAATTTTTTAAATCCAACCAAGAACCAAACCAAATTAACTATAAACCAAACCGAATTACCCGAAGCTAATTCGGGTCATTCGGTTCGGGTACCATATAACCCAACCAAGAACCAAATGCAAATTCACCAAAGTAAAAGTCCATATAACCAATTCAATAAGTAGACAATAAACAAAAATAAAAATGAAAAACTAGATTTTTAGCTAATTAACTAAGACACAACACAATTACAAATTTACAATTACAAACCCTACACAGTATACAGTGATGAGTCCGTGACAGCACACCTATACAATGCTAATCTCAAAAGAATATTTATAAAATATATATTAATATTATAACATATATGCTATTCGGGTTTCAGGCGGGTTATTCGGATGGGGTACCATATCCAAAACGAAACCATTAACCCAAATAGTAGTTTAGGTGAGTTCATTCACCCGACCCAAATTTTATTAACCTGATCTAAATAATCCAATTGTTATTCGGATTGGGCGGGTGAATGACTCAAACCAATAATGAACACACCTACTATTTCCATTCTTTTGAGTTAGCTGATAACTTTTCTGAGCATTTTTGGAGAGATATGCGTGGATATTATGAGACAATTTGCATTGCATTAAGTAAAATTCGTGTAGATGCATACCAATGGCAAGAAATACAATGTAGGATACTATGTTCTTATCCACATTTGCCTTACTGATCTCCTAAAACACCCACAAAAATTTCATGTTCGATTTGCTAGTCTTTTTTGTATTATGAGAAAAATAATTCCTAGTGCTTATATTGTTATGTACCACTTGAATTAAACATTAGTCTAATTTTCAATATAGGGAATCTAATATCTTATTGAGGGTCATTTGAACGCCTTTTTATCTTGTTGATTTGCTCACCGGTGATATTCACACCATTTTTCCCTAACTCTTTTCCTTGTTATAGTCAATCAAGTGATCAACATTATTATGAGTCATTGAGATGCAGATAGTGGTAGTCCTCCTTGAAAGACTAAAAGGTACTTAATCCACTGGAAACTAAAAAAGGACTCATAGGCACTGAGATATAGAAATCACAATAAATGGTGCACAACTTATTTACTGTGATTTAACAAGAAATGCTAGAACCATCTTCGGTAGGTGCAACCCTGAGTGCACGCTTCACTCTTATGTGAGACATCACAAGAGTCAACGGTACATCTTGTTCTTCTTGACAGGGAAGAATGATGTAGATAGGGTTTTAAATCAATCATTAGAATTTTTTAGGCGTTTTAATAATATTTTACCAATTCAGTTATTTAAAATTTGTTATATATATATAAAGTTGTTTGGATTTGTTAGAGTTTTGGATAACCAATCATCTTTATCTTTAGTTTATAAAAGTTTTCCTCTTCATTAGAGTTTGCCATTTGTCAGCACAATTTTGTCCTTCCTGCATCAGCTCTATTATGTATCGTTCAGGAACAAAATGCAAATATATCCACTAAATCTCATATCAAAGGACTCTGGGACCTCTAGGAGGTCTTAACTGATAACAAAGGTAAAATTGGTTTACAAAACTAAGTCTAGCAAATAGATAGGAACAAAGAATAAGAAGAGAAAATTGGTTTACAAGAGCAAGTAAACAAAGTGACTTAATCAAATTCATATCTGTAAATATTTCTATAATTTGTCAATACTATAGTGTATCATTCCATCAATTGGATATAACAGTTTTCCCCAAATTGAGCCTTTGATTTTCCCATCCCTTGTGTTCCTATCATCCACTGATTTTGTCTCCACCAAGTGCGCAGTAAGGTGATCCTCCAACTGCTTTGCAGCTTGCCACTGCTCCCAAGATGACTTCTGCATGTTCATTGATCACTTCTCTTACCTCTTTTTCTGTGGTTCATTACTCTGGTGACGGCCTCATTCCTTCTCCATCTCTAACATTTCTCAGCCTTTGTCTGACTCGCTGTTGTTGAGAGCCACTCCACTGCACCGCCAAGCCTCTTTGAGATCCATTAGAGATCCACATCGTAGTCTTATTCTTGACGTGAGGGACTAACATCACCTGTTCCACGATTTGCTCTACCATACTCACTAGAGACATTTACACTGAACTGACAATTGTTGTAAATTCTTGTATGCCTGGCGAATAGAATCAAACTTGATTTGTCTCAAGTTTGAGAAAAAAAAGGTGTTTGAGACAAATTTTATTGCTCTAACTCGCTTTGATCTACTTTCACATATTGATATTCACTTGCTTACAGCTACTCACGTTGTTCCTTTTAGATGAATTCTGTTCTAGGAAAAATGGCCTCAACTGCTCAGGAGCTGGCTCACTATCATTCAGGGGATGGTAAGTGTCTCTTTGAGTCATTAGATTGGCCATCACATCAAAAAATGAATAACAAAAACTGATGTCTCTTTGTTATCTTTGCATCAGTAGCTCCTGCATAAAATGACTAATGCATGGCCAGATCTTGTAGAGTATCTATGTTTACAGAATAAATGGTTATTGATGCCATCTACGACTACTGTTTTGTAATATGCAGAGGGCGGGATCTACTTAGCTTACTCTGGCTTCCATCCTTATTTGGTCGAAGATTTAGCATGTACAAGAGAGTTAAATCAGTGGTTTTCAAAACAGTTTCAGAAGGTAACTTTCTTATCTTGAGTTCTGGTCAATTGTTGCAGTCTCCCTGGTTAAGTTAAACAGTAGGAGATCCATTCTTTTAATTAACTTGAACTAATTGAAAGTTGAAGTTTATCAAGTTCTCGCTCTCTGAAGATTCACCACATGTTGCTAACTAGATTAATTTGACCCCATTCACGCAGCAAATTAGTTTGAACAACAAATTTTCAGAGTGTTTAAATAGAAACAGAAAGTGCGTTTGGTGAGAAAAAGTTAAATAGGAACATGGCTTTAGTTAAACTAAGGTTCATCCAACATATTATCTCTGCATGATTGCTGGTGCAGTGTTCTAGTTCACAGACTTCTTCAAAGTTAGGTTCTACCAGTACAAGAAAGTAAAATTCACGTTTATGATATATGCTATATAAATTAGAAGCAACCATGATTTTTGATACTGTAAAGCTCGGGGTAAGTAGAAAAATTATTTTGTGGTAAGTTGATGGATGACTTCTTAACTTTAACAGGAATGATATAGAGATCAATTATGTTTCCTATAGGAATAGAATCATCCAAGATGATTATTGCCTCCATTGTCATGATAGATCTAGTCCTACCAATGTAAAGGTTGACTCACCTGGTGAATTTGCATAAAGAAATTCAAATCTAAGCCATTACTGGATAAAATTGCTGCAACAGTAGAATTGATGAAATTGCTTCAAAATGCAAAATATTGTAAAATGTATGAAAAGCAGGAGAAACAAAGGATAAATTAGATATATCTAGACGTAAGGAGTAAATAATATGATCAACAGTATGCTGTTATGGATCTATTAGATTGCATGATCTTATAATTCTTGGGTACTTGCAGTTCCGTGCATATTACCTAAGTTTCAGAGTAATTTAATCTGTATATGATTTTTGGTGTTGTTCATTCAGACTTTTTGTTTAACCACTCACTCATTTATCAAGTGCTGAACACATTGTCAATATAATATATGTTAAGATGAATTCAAACTGAAACTGATGGTTGACTACTGCAAAAAAATGGATAAATTACCTTCTGTGGAATATGGTTTTTGGATAATGTTATTTTGCTCCTATTGTTTACAGCTAATTTGTTTGGTTAGGGTCCACTGCGGCTTGTTGCTGAGGAGGGTAAATCTAAATGTTCATGGGTGAGTCTCGATGACCTAACAAATTGCTTGATCCAAGGTACATTCTTGTTTTAACTTAAGAGTATTCTCACCATCTTCCCTTATAATTATAATTTTCTTTTTCTATATAAGAAATCAACTATACAACATGTATGTTTAATGTGGTGGACTTGTAGAAATTAAATTTCTGGATGTTTGCTGTATAGATTTTGGTTGCAGCTTGCAAGTTCTCCGTTTTATCAACTTATCGCCCAAAAGAGAATTCTATATTTATATGACTATATTGTCTTGTTTGATAATATGGAGACACATTTTAAGTTGAGAATTAACCATTGAGCATATCTAATTTCATTATTAAGTTCATACATTAATGAGAATATTTGTTGACAGAGAAATTCTACAACAGGAGCAATTTGATTTGCAGCTCACTTTTTTTTTTTTAAAGTCATCCTGGGGAAAAGATTTGAGGTCACATTTACTTTTGCGGATTGGAATGCCTCTCGAGAAATAAAGATTGTTATATCTTTAGATTTTGTAACTATCCACAATTCCACATACCAGTTGACTTTGCACTAATCCAATACATGACATTGCATTTGGTATTTGCATGGTTGTCAATAGTTCATAGCATGGTTGTCAATAATTTGTCATTTGTTTTTTTTTCACTTCGATTGATTAGTTCTTGTAATTATAACACCAATGTCAATGCTAGTTTTTTTTTTTGCCTTTCCATATTTTGCTGACAATTCATAATTTCTTTCTCCTTTTCAATTTCCAGGAGATAATCAGAAACCTCATCATCATCATCATCATCATCATCATAATCGTGTAGCTGAGCTCCAAAGGCTTCGTTCAATGTAGGTGTCTTTATATTTATATATCTATGTAGATATACAGAAATTTTAACTTGCATACACTTATATGCGCGATAGGCAGACATCTCATGTGGAGAGCTAACGCAGCTTTCATTGGAATTTTTTATTCTCTGTTGTCTCTCCTGCATGCAGACTTTTCTCTTTCCTGCATGCAGTGTGAAGCTGTTTTTTAAAGAACAACTCTACGGTAGAAAAACAGCTCTACGGCAGAAAAACAGCTCCACAGGGAGCTGTTTTTCCAAAAACAGCTCCACAGGGAGCTGTTTTTCCAAAAACAGCTTTGTCAGAAAATAGTTCTGCAAAAAAAATAACTTCTCACGAAGCTGTTTTTGAAAAAACAGCTCCGTGGGGAGCTGCTCTTCGAAGAAACAGCTCCGCGGGGAAGCTGTTTTTTTTTTTTTTTTTTTTCAAAAACAACTTCGCGAGAGAGCTGTTTTTGGAAAAACAACTCCGCGGGGAGCTATTATTTGAAGAACAGCTCCGCAGGGGAGCTGGTTTTCTGCCGTAGAGTTGTTCTTTAAAGAATAACTTCGCACTGCAGGTAGGAAAGAGAAAAGTCTGCATGTAGGAGAGAGAACAAAGAATAAAAAATTCCAATGAAAGCTTCGTCAGCTTTCCACGTGATATGTCGCCCATGATCGTGCATATTAGTGTGTGCAGGCTAAAATTTCTGTGTAGATATATATTATATGTGTATAATATACCAATGTATTCAATGCACACATTAGAGTAGTGTTTGTCATTTGTCTAATCAATTCTCCCTGGCAGTAGTCATCTTAGCATAGAAAAGTACTGTTAGCTGTATCCTGACAGATGATATCTTAAGACGGAAGATACAAAGATATAATATACGAACTTCTACTTATTTAGTAATCACATGTGTTCCATAGTTGGTGCTATAGAAAACTGTACATTATGTACTACATTCTATTGCCTTTTAATTTAAATTTGTTTTCCTTAGCAGTTAGATTTTTTTTTTTTTTGTGGCAAGGACGCTCATTTTCTATTATTTCTTGGAACATATTTATGTTCTGATTCTTCTGTAACAAAAAGTTCAATGGTGAAACAAACTGACTTCAATAGTGGGATATGATCTTGTGTAGCCGACGTCCACTAGCTGGGACTCACTATTTATTCATCATCTTTTATGAGAAAGTCTGTTTTAGAGATTGGTTTGAGATCACTTGGATCTTTGTCTTAGATCTGCTACTGGGCTATTGTGTATGTGCTTAAGTATTTTGCTTTCCCTTTGTTTTAGCTATAAAAATTAGGTACAAATAGAAATTAACACTCATTTCATATGCTGTACACTCTGTCCAAAAAGATCTGTTTAGATGATCAGGACTCAGGACTTTACAAATCATTCTAGTAGTGGTTTAAGGCGTTAAGCATCAACATATACAGAATTTAACTCGTATCTATATTTCACTTTCAGTGTAATAAAGCATAGAATTTAATGGAGAAATAAGATCCATTTAGCTGAAATCACATAGTTGTGATTAGATTACTTTAGATGTCTATGATGGGTATGATAAGCCCAAAGGTCATTTTCACTTACTTGTTCTGTCCTTTATTCTGGACTTCAGTTGGGGGTAGCCTCTAGTTTTTCTTGATATTCTGCTTTTCATGATATCTATGCACTGTAACATTCTCTTGGGCCTAATAAATATTTTAAACCTTTCTGTTTGCTAATGGATCATGAAAGATAAATACCCTTCTTATCATCTTATCATTTTTCTCAATCTGTTTGATGGAATAACTTTACATAAGAGTATAAGACTTTTTTTTTTTTTTTACTTTCTCATTTGTTTTGGCTTGAATTGCAAATGTAGTTTATCTTATTGTCTTTCTTTACTTGTACTACTTTCTTATGCAAACCTGGCAACTAGTACAAATGAAGATTTCATGAGGATTGATGCTTATAATCCAAACTATGTTTAGTTGACTAGAGATTTATACCACAAGTGAATTCATGGTTATGGTGCATTTGTTTTCTTTTGCCTTCTCTCTTCATTCTGACGAAATCTAGTTCCTATGGCATGTTTTCTACTTTCCCAATAGATTTGCTACGAGTGAGAGACAGTGGGTGGAAGCCCAAGTTGAGAATGCTAAGCAACAGGCTATTCTTTCAATGCTCAAGTCACAGATATCTTCTGACGAAGCCCACGTTCATAGAGATATAAATTTCCTTAGGTACTGTTTTCATCTATTCCCTTCATGTAATAATATCTGCTGTTGTATTTTTTTCATGCAGTGTTTATTTCCTTCATTTCCAATTCTAATAAAAAAAAATAGGATTATCCAAGGCAAAATAAATCTGTTTCAATAAAATAAGCCGGCACTTTTAAAGTTGATTTTATGTTATTTCTAATAATTTTATTTTATTTATATTTCTACTAATTCAATGAAGGGGAGCTTTGGTGCAATGGTAAAGTTGCTGCCATGTGACATGGAGGTCACGAGTTTGATAGGGTAAGGTTGTGTACTTGTGTACAATAAACTCTTCCTTGAACCTGCATTGGCGGGACCTTCGTGCACCAGACTCCTCTTTTTCCTACTAATTCCATCACTGAAGGGGAGCCTTGGTGCAATAGTAAAATTATTGCCATGTGACCTTATAGTCACAGGTTTGAATGGCAGAAATAGCCTCATGCAATGTAGGATAAGGCTGTATACAATAGGCCCAATGTGGTCAGATCCTTCCTCGGGATCTGCATTAGCGGAAGCTTCTTGCATCGGGTTGCCCTTTTACTAATTCCATCACTCTTTTCCAAATATTTTCCACTCTCATTGTTGAATTGCCTCTTGAGGTACCCAACTATTTGAGATGGTGGACTCGGATAAACCAGGATGGGGACTCCAGATCTATTCTGATCTACGTCACACTCACAACTCCATCACTGTTGTGGTACTATTGAGATTTGGATGAACCATATTTCTGAATCATTGTGAAATTTATAAGTGTCAATTTTTTTATTTGAAATATTGCTCTTGTATAGCACCTCAAAATTCAGTAAAATATCTATTTCATCCTCATTTGTCAGAGGAATGTCAAGTTGGGGCACTGATAAGCTTGAAATTGCTACTCGCATACATACTGAAAAACTTTAGGAATCTACACAGTCTAGATTCTGTTATTTGAGTTATTAAAAGAGGGTCATTTATATTTCATTTGGGGGGGGTTTAATGATCCAGTCATAATTTGTAAACAATCACTCATATTCTTGATTTATAAAAAGAGGATTAGGATCCCTTATAAACCCTTCATCTTTTCTTTAATAATACAAGTTTCCCCCTTTGTTCATTGAGAGTTGAGTTTTGGCAGTACGATTTGTTCATCCTATATCAAGTGTTGTCAGAGTCAAATTCTTGATTTGGTCTTGGTACGAGTTTCCCTAATCTATTCAACCTTGATTTTTCTGCATTTGATGCAATTTGTTTTTCTTGTGAATGACAGTCCCCTTTGCCTCCCTTCGTTGGATCTGAAGCAACGAGCCCTTTGGTTGGTCTCCAAGCCTGATTAGATTCTCCTTCACTATGCAAATGTCAAACCCTTTGTGGGAGATTAGATACTGTCTTTTGCCATCCTGTTTCCCACCATTACCTTCACAAAAGCTGAAACTTCCTTTGTAGGCGTATCCTTCTTCTCGATCTTCTCAACCTTTGTCAATTGAGGAGTTATCTTTGACTTTTGCTTCGACGAAGACTTCCTCTGCAGGTGCCACCTATTCTCTTTTGCTGGAGCCACAATAGCTCAACTCTCATGCTGCACCTAGCATAGGCAACCTGCAACAGATTGCCCTTCTAGTCTTCTCTGAGAACAATGGAACAGGTATACTAGCCATTGCACATGCTACTTTTTCTGCGCATTGCGATCCCTCAACAGATGCCTCCTTGCTGTTATTCTCATCACCACCTCCTTCCACCATTGCCGCAACATCCCTAGCAAAGGAATTAGACTTAGTGGATCAAAACTTTCAAACATTTGAACACTGAGATTCCTCTCCTTGCCTAATTGATGTTGTTGGTTGCTTCAGAAGATGACCGCTTGAATTTCAAGCTCTCGTGAGAAGAGATGAGAGGAAACTGATATGCCAGTTGATGATCTGTTTCTATGAGGATAATAGAAAAGATATCTGAACGCAGGTCTGCTATTAAATGATAACCCACCTAAATTGCGTTAAACCTGAAATACTATCCATCTTATGCCAGTCTTATGCATTCTGTATTTTTGATGTTATCCTTTTTTATAGAGTAAAGATGTGTTGAAGTTTACTTGATCTACTGCTTTTCCAAGTTTAATTAAGCATTTATTCATTGCATAAACATGTTGCAAGACTGAAGCCAGTGATGACAAAATCTATGCTCTACAATTATTATTTTGATTATGCTACTCAGAAGCACTAGAAGAATTTGAGAAAAGTTTTTGAGTTGATGATATTTCTATAATTCTTCAATTTAATGGATTCTACTTTCAACTTGAAAAAGCTTTAACAGAATTTAGGTTGCTTAGGTTTTTGAGGTCATTAATGATCTTTCACTGTTCTTGAATCTGCATAACCTTTGGATGCCACATATATTAACTCTGCAGGAAAAAACATTCGGAATTGGCTGGGGAACTTTCCAACCTCTCCCATAAAGAGCAGAAGTTCTTAGCCGAGGTATTGTTTTTTCTAATCAGATAGTGTTTTCTCTTAATCTTCATCATCCTGCGAAATAAAATTAGATCCTAAAATTTGCATTCTGAATTTTTTAATAACCACTTGAGTGCCCTGATTTTTGGAAAAGTTACTTCTGTTTTCCCTAGAAAGACTATAGTATGATTCCATATATTCTGATCTACAATGGACTATAGTGTTGAATTTAGTTATCCAATTGTTATTATTTAGTATGATTCTTAGATTTGAATGGTTAAATCTACTTAGTTTGTGCTTGTTTCTTTTTTTAAGTTCTGACCTCTTTTCATCCCTTATTCTCCTTTTTTTTCCAGGTCATTCCACGCCTTTGCTCAGATCTGGCTCAGCTGCAAGACACATACATTTTGCAGGGTATGTGTTTGAGAACATAATTCAGAATTTTTTTAAAAGAAAGTATCTTAATGATCTCTCTTTTTTTGTGTACTTTTAGGAGATTATGACCTAAAGGTTATGCGACAGGAGTACTATATTAATCGGCAGAAAATGGTAGGTAGATTCTCTCAGAATTAGGTGTTATGTTGTTTCTAGTATTTTCAAATGGTCCTAAAGGAGTTATTAAATTCTAATATATGATATGTGGCTTTGCTTTTCTTCAGTGAGCAACTTATTTGTCTACTTGATCAATTTGACATATTGCATATTACTCAAAAGGCAACATTAATCTTAAATAATTGCACTATTGATTTGCTAGGGTTTCCTTTAGCTTTTAAGATCCTATTAGTTAATTTCAAACAGTAAGAATTTTTTAGGTGGTTGTGTGCTTGGTTATGTTTGTGCTGTATAGAGTAATTACCATTTTCGTTTATTAGAGAAGGGGATAGTGATGGAAGTTAGTTAGAACGAGCACTTGGTCTGTTGGTCGTTAGTCATGAGTCATGACTATCACTTTGGTTATGCTTGTGCTGTATGAAGTAATTACCATCTTCTTTGATTAGAGAAGACGACAGTGATTCTGGAAGTTAGATAGACCGAGCACTTGGTCTGTTGGTCATTAGTCATGACTATCACAAATGCTAAAACTCACCAAAAGTTACATTCTATATAGCCGGAGCACTAGTGTTCCGGTCCTATCTAAAGCCTTGACCATACCTTTATTATATGTGTGCCTTGATGTTTGTTTTATCTTTTATATATTCAAAATTCCAATGTGAGCATGTAAAATATTGAAACAGAAATTTAAAATTGTCATTAATACTATTATTTTGCATCTCATCAGTCTATTCCAAGATGAATCTCATATCTCCTGTTTTCACCTTTTTTTTCAACAATATTGAATCTTACCATGACATTTTATCTCTTGCAGTTTATTAATCATCTAGTTAATCAACTTGCCAGACATCAATTTCTAAAAATAGCTTGTCAAATGGAAAGAAGGACAACACACGGGGCATACTCATTGGTTAAAGTCATTGAGTCAGAGTTGGAGGGCTATTTATTAGCAGGAAATGGCCGTTTGGTATGCAAGCTTATGTTTACTGTTTTCAGCATGATATATGTACATGCCCGAGCTTTTATTCTGTGTCAGTTACATAAATTAAAAATTAGTGGTTCTTGTTCCCTGCTCTCCTTTAATTCTGTTTGTCTATCATCATAAGAATCCTGTTTTGAACCACACTTTGATTTGTGCATGTATCAGAATGAACCTGGACTTTCTTTGTTCTTCATATGGTTCGGATTTTTGGTGTTGCTTTCTGTAGGGTCATTGTCTCTCCCTTATTGATGCTGCAATGGAGGTACAAGAACATGGAGCAGTAGATGACCGTGACACGTTCCTGCATGGTGTACGTGATCTTTTAAGCATTCACTCCAGTAATAACCTAACCCTGATCACTAAATACGACTTTGTTTTAACTCAAGACAATTAAGACATTGACCTTTCTTTTAGATACTTCGGCTTCCTTACCAACTTATGTATCAGCCCATGGCATGGTTCAGCAGATATCAGGGCTGCAGTCTGACTTGCTGTCTCTTCAATTTGAACTTGAAAACACTCTTCCAGAAGACCGAAGGAGATGTATCAATGAGCTGTAAGTGTTTTTCATTTAACATATGCATCTAAACATAAGTTTGTGACACTAACTTATATTGCTTGCAACTTATCAAACTCAACTAGATTGCATGGAAGGAAAACCTACCCACCTGGGTTTCTATTTGTGATATCAAGTTTTACTCTGTATTCCCTTGTTTGTTTTTCTGATTGGATGAGAAGGAATAACTAAGTAGTTCAAGGATGGAGACATCTTTGTTGAACCATTAGTTTATTTTATTTTTTTTAAATCATATTTTAGATTCGGCTAACTGACGATAGCTTCTCGGCATGGATGATAACACTGCACCATCTGCCCCCTGCCTACTTTAGAAAGTTTTTAATTTGGTTCATTTCTCCATAGCTGTACTCTGTTATACCCAAGAATAACCAGCAATCTGCTAACTTATATCTCTGGTTAAATAATCTCATGCTTGAATAGCATGTGATGGATATAAATCAGTATAGTTATATAATTATTCTTTGATGTTTTATAGCAAAACACTTCTGTTGGTTTCTAACTGTACTAGTATTGTGAAATTCGATCTATTCAAGCACCTGTTGACAGCTGTCCGTGTGTGATTTAGGATTAAAATTCCTTTATATTAATTTATATGGAACCATTGTTACATGTATTTTTCTATGTATTAATATTAATTAGAAATTAAATGCTCTTAATTGTTGCCGCTGTCTACTTAAATTAGATTGAAGGCAGTTAATATTAATTATTATGTTATTGAAGCTACTATACATCTTTTATATTTCTCTTCATCTGCCCAATCACATAACTGCCACTTAAAAGTTGTTCATTGTTATCTTCATAAATCTTCCATATTGTTTTTCCCTCTTAATTCCATGTTTCAAATTTTAAATGATGCTTTGAGTGTGCAAAATGAGGTTGGCGTATATACATTTGATAAAGTCATCAATGGTACATTCCTAGATTTGTATCTCAGTATTTCTCACAAGCTTAAATTTATTCATGATTAGGGGCAGTTCATGAACATTATACTCAAAAAGGCCCAAGAGAAAGCAGTAATATTTCACTCTAGCAGAGTTTGTAAATGTAGTGTAGTGCTCTGAAGTCCGCCACATCATTATTTTGTACAAAAATAATTATTGTTATTAGTATTTGAAGTGACATTGCTGAAAAAGTTCAGAATCAATTTTTTCTTTAGTCACTTACAGCCTGGCAGATAATTCACCATCTTTAGTCAATGTTATTTGTGTTTTTTTTTTAGTCTCCGAGATGTGTATAATTATTACACGTGCATTATTTTTTGTATCTCACATAACATTTTCATTTTATATTATTTCTTCATTTTGTCTGTGTAATGCACGTTAAATACTTGATTCTGGCATGATGTCAATTGACAGATGCACCTTAATTCAAACTCTGGAGCAGCTGCTTTTTTCATCTTCTGCAACTGCAGAGCCATTGTTAACACCTAGGGTATGTTTTTCCCTCATGATGGTCGGAAATTCTCGAGGATACTGTATTTCATGTGGTCTTGCTTGAGACATGTCACTGTTTCTATTTTTCTTTTGATCGAAATAATGTTGATTGTATAGAAAAAAATATGTTGAAGATACCAAGGTCACAAACAGAAAGTCAATATATCAGTCTCAGGATAACATAAAAAGAAAGCGCAGACTTTTGTTTTCAGAATTAATTTTTCCATGTGGCCATGGTTGTGTAGGCTTTTTTTTTGGTGTTTTCAGTAAAATTATGTTTCACAAATTAATTTTTCATAAACACACAATTCTAGAACAACAGAGATCTAATTATAATGTTTAATTATTGCATGGGCTGATTCTTTAAGTTTTGTCATCAACATGTGTCCGATCGTTCTATCTCCCCATTATTATCTTCCAAATAAAAAATGCACCCAACAGCAAATTTGATTTGGCTTACTCAAGGCATTGATGATCAATTTTCCTTCTGCTCATCTTGCACTCAAAATTTAAGTACTTTTTGTTTAACATTGAGATATATGCATCTTTTAGCTATGTGCTGCCTGAGTGTAGAGTATCAACTATCTTCTCTCGTATGGATTATAAGACTAATTCCGTTGTTGGTAGCCATTGATGCGAGCAATTGATGACATGGAAAGGGTCAATTCTCAAGTATCTGCTTTTGTTGAAGAAGTGACAGAGGCTCATCGCCAGAAGGCTGAGGTATGACTCCAGATTTGGCACTTTTAAACCTTTGACATAATGTATTCTAATTCTGCTAAAACATTCCTATTAGAATGCCAATGTCTTTTCATCTTTCCTCGCTTCTTCGCTCTTGTTGGTTTGGAATCTGATGGCAACCAACTTACAGATTGTCAAACATCACCCACATGAAGTCGGACGGGAGAGGCAGGTGTTTGTGGATTTTTTCTGCAACCCAGAACGTCTCAGGAATCAGGTCAGAGAACTGAATGAGGTCAGAGAACTCAATGCTCGAATCAAGGCTCGTCCAGATTGAGACCCATACGGCAAATCTCTCCTTGTGACACGTTTGATACTGTAAGTTAGCAACACCAGTCGAAGCCAAATTGATTCCTGTTCACGAAATTCGTGTCTTTTAAATTATTCTGATGTGTGTGAGTTCTTCCAGGCCTTCTGATCTGCATATGAGAGGCAGTTTCTAGGATGATAGCAATGGGCTTATATTCTACCGTGCAAAGAGTATCAGAATACTTAAGAAGCGGCCTTTAGCTATAAAAAATGCGACCAGGACACTTTTAGTGAGACAAATCATCTGTGATTTTTGTGTTAATATTTTGTTCATGTAACTTTGTACACTTTTTGCATTTAATGTATGCCTTTACCAGGCAAAATGTATCTGTATCTAATGATCTAGTTCCATATCGCTGAAGTATGCTCCTGTATGTCGATAAGAGATTACAGATTGGGCTGTGTTTGTTGTGCAATCTATTCACAAAAATCGGGGGTTGGTATGCTTGTTCAACAATGACCGAATATTAGCAATAGCCATACAGATCCCATAAACAACTTAGTATTAGAACAAGATGTATACATAATATTGCATAATGGTGCAGTGGTAATACATCTTTTTAATTGATAAAGTTTGAGTATTTGTAAATTAATAGATTAATTTTTTTTAATGAGTGGTTGAACGCTAAATTGATACATGAACATTTTTTAATTTATGGTGAAAAATTTTGGTGGGATCGAGGCCGCCTTAGTAAATTGAATATTTGATGTCGGTAATATATATATATATTTATGGTTGGTTGATAATATAATGCAATCTTCCTCTTTTATTTAGGGTTGGGATTTAATATGGTGAAATTTATTTGTCACAAGTGGAGTTTTTACTTGAAATATTGATTAATCAATTTTTTTAGACCTTCAATTATACCATAGGATTTTATATTTAAAATTAAAAAAAATTTCAAATCTATTTAGGTTTGGGATACTTACGAAAAAAATTCATATGAAAAAATCTAGGAGAAAAATCCAGACAGACATATAAATTTATTATCTATCATTTTCACTTTTTATAAGTTCATCTATCTCTAAACTTTTCACTAAGAATTTTTCCTTATAAATATAATTTTTCATTTCCTTTTAAAAATGTTCATGAGGTATGTAGTACAGTAGTACTCTATGACTATTTTCTTTAAATACAGTTTTTTTTCCTGAAAATATCAAAAATATTAAATTAGTTTAAATATAAAATCGTTTTTCCAAGCGGTTCAGTCACAAAAATGGTGGTTCAATGGAATCTATCCGGAAAGAAGACCGAAATCGATGGACCAACAACAATGAGCTGGAATTGGTGTCAATCGACCGGAAGTTGGAACGTCCCATTCAATGAAAAGAAACGCGAGTCGGTACGAATTAGAGCGATCAGGCGGATTAACTCGCGAAGAGATGGGTCGACTCGTGACAGATTTATCATTTCACGGATGGATTAAAAAATTTCCAATCAAGTCGGAAAGAATTTGTCAATTAAATGTATATAACAATTTTAAATGTAAAGGGATATAAACGAGTACTCGTGTTTGATAAAAAGTATAGTTTATATTTTAAAATTATTAAAAAATATATATTAATATAAAATTTGGCTTATATATGTTTCTCAACTCGTAGGCCAGTTTAAATTCGTCGCGGGCCGACCAATGTGAGTCGTAGGCTGACCTGTGCGAGGCTGGTCAACTCGTAGTAAAACTTTGGTTGATAAAATTTTAATCAAAATCTATTTAAATTATTTAACATAACGAACCAACCTAACCGATTCAATGTAAATTGACGGTCTTATACTCATCCAATACTTGTTAAACGTTTTCAATAAAAAAACTAAAATCTCATAATTTAAATTCAATAAAAAGTTTAAAGAAAAAGGAGCTTGCAGCTCCGGAGTCAAAGTCAATGTCATATTCATGAATCTTCTCCAACTACAATACTAACAACTTAGAGCATTCCCAATTTCCTATTTTCATGAGGGCATGTCTAAGATGAAGAACCTCCCTCTTATAGTAGAAATAAAGATTCTTCGATTTCAGGAAGAAGCAGTTCCTTCAGTAGAGGGTTGCTTCCTTTATTTATTTTTTTTAAAAATTAAAATATAAATTAGTTTTAAATAGTTTTTTAA
>JBBPFQ010000044.1:1090302-1108743 GCA_037974815.1 Kaempferia elegans
CCATGTTATCTACAATGTAAAGTATCAGACAATAATGCATATCATGAATATAAAATGCAAGTGATGATCATGTGATTATTATTTCAAAATAAAGATGTCTATACAGAAAGCTAGACTTTCAGTATACATCCCAACAAACAGTTCCCTCTCCCCTAACTGCCATACAACTGTGTTGCAGCTCCTCATCCAGTAACTACGACAGCGTTGTGGCAGTCACTACTGTCGATTAGCTGCTACTACCCTTTAACTAACTGGCACACAACGCTGGGGCAGTTCGTGCACGGGGAACTGTGACAACTGTGTGGTAGCTCCCCATCGACGAACTGTGACAACTATGTAGAAGCTAGCCATATGCATGTGAAGAGTGGTCCAGGCCGCCGTGACCTAAAACCCTAAATTTCGGAATGGCACATACACAGTTGATCGCTGGCGCCAAAAAAGGGATAAAGAGCAGAAAACCCCAGATATGGAAGTGGAGTGGAAGTAGCTTACGCTCGAGACCGGCGGTGGAGAGCTATGGAAGCGACCTTACGGCGAAATAACGTATGATTGGTGTAGCGCGCGGACAGAGGAGGGATTTACTTCGACGTCCCTCTGGTGTATAGAGGCGGCGGAAGATGCACCGACGAAGGAAGGTTAGAAGGTGACGCAACGTTGCCATCGACTGGGGCAGGAACGAGAGCGAAGGGGAGAGACCGAGTCAGAGAGGGATTTTCAGACTTTTTGAAATTCGCCAGGGTGAGGGTGATGAGAGATAAAAACAGTTCGTGGCGTTATTGGCAAGTGCACAGTTGAAAAACTATAAAATATGATGATACGACAACGCTACAGTGCTTGTCGCGCACGAAGCGTGTATATATATATATATATATATATATATAGTAGTGAAGGATTAGGATAAATGTACACAATTTAACATTAAAAAGAATGCAATTTTAATAATAAAAAAAATAAAATGGGGCGCTTTTGATTATCTGAGGAAAAAAAAGGACGTTTTTTTTTCCTTCCAATTATTACCTTTGAATAATTTTTTATAATTAGTTTTTTTTTTTAATTTCAAAAGATCGAACTTTTTTTTTTAAAAAAAGGTGTAGATAAAAGAAATAATTGATCCACCGTAACGGGCGTATCATAACGGACTCCTACATATTGGCATTGTAACAGTTATTTCCTTTTGGTCTTTTATTCCTCCCCCACCGCAGCATCAAATCAAAGCACGGGACAGGCGACGGAGAGCCAAAGGCATCATCGTCGCCGGCTGCTTCACCCAAACGCGTGGGAGCGATCGTATACAAAATAGTTTATTGCAATGGAGGGGGTGGGGGCCCGTCTGGGCCGGTCGTCGACCCGCTATGGGCCGGCGACGGTCTTCAGCGGACCTGTGAGGAAGTGGAAGAAGAGGTGGATCACTCTTGCCGCCCCCAACAACTCCGCGGCGGCCAGAGCCAATGGAAACGCCGCCCGATCCCATCTCCTCCTCTACAAGTGGGCCCCTGTCTCCTCCACGCCCGCCGACAGCGCAGCCCAGCCGGAGGAGCCCTCGCCGAGGAAGTTCCGATACGTCCCGGTAACTGTTTTTTTTTCCCTTTTTAGAATTGTGATTTCGTTTCCTTCTATAAAATTGGCCTTTTTTTCCCAGGATACAAGCAGTAATTCTGGTTTCCCCTCTTTCTAATGATTTTGAACTTCGATTCATGCCTCAAGTTTGGTTTTTTTTTTCTCGTGGATGAGGTTTATTTTTTGTGGTTAGGTGCGATTTGGATACTGTTCTTGGATTGTCACCACCTATAGGGTTTATTGTAGCTTTGCTTCTATCGATCTGTTTTCTAAGATCAAAGATCTGATCTTGCTCTTTAAGATCTTAATTTGCCTGTTTAGACCTTGGCCGATTCCTATTGTGATAATAATATTTCCAATGATATAGTCTTCTATGAAGTTTAATGAAGGGACGATCCATGTATGTAGCTGATTCTAAATAATTAGGGCTACATGGCTTAATGAGGAGGATCATGATCATGAATTCATATTCATCTCCAACAATAAAGAAACACTTTTATGTCTCTACTAATAGGAAATCAATTATAGAGCATAGGAGATAGAAACAACTAAGACAACCAGAGCTTCATGCAGTTTTACTATTGCAATAAGTTTTCTATCAAGTGTTTTGACTTGATTCCAAGGTATTTGTCAAAGTAAGTTAGCCATTAGAAAACCTTTATGTGAATTCTTAAGACTATAAATTTCACTAGCCATATATCCTAAATTAGGTCCATGGTTTTGCACATAGACTTTCCAATAAAAAGAATACCATCATTATAGTACTATCAGTGAAATTTAGCACAGATTTTCCTTGGCTGTTTGCACACATGACTTTTTAGTGTGTGGTTCATTTGAACTAATATATGCTATGATATCAAATGTGGTTTCTGTGAATGAACTAAGAACTGTGACCCACTTAACAATATCATTTTCCCCCCACACGACTGGAATTTGTACCATTAAGAGCAAAACATGTCCAAAGATGTATCTTAGTGTGATAAAATGTTTGTATCATGTATTTAAATATAAAATATGATGGTCTGCCCAATGAAACCAACTTACCACTCATAATACAACTTTGGATACGATCCATCTATGTTAACAAGTTCAACAGTTCCTATCTGATTGAAGCTTGTGTACAGATTAGATTTTTTTTTTCAATTTTCTTTGGACAGCTACACTGTAACTGAAGCTCCAAGGTTTGCATTTTTTATTTATTTATTTTTCTGTGACCATTATTTCAGGTTTTCTTTTCACACCTAACCTACATGTCATATTTCAAATCGTGATTTTACTTTTTTTTTTATAAGGAAAGTTTTACAAAATGACAGTTACATGCTATAAAACGGCGATGTGAAACTATGACAAATATGCACATCAAATGAATAAGAGGTAGACCAAAAAAGATTTGGGTAGCAACAATGAAAACAAGATAAAATTTATTTAAGTATAGATGATGATATAGTAGGGGATGAAGCCCAATGATGTAAAAGGATCTATATAGCTGACCCCACCTAGTGGGATAAGGCTTAGTTATTGTTGTTGGTTAATAAGGAAAGCCTACTATTCTTTGTCCATACCATTTCCTTAATCAACATAAAAAAGGAAATTGAACCATAGTACAATGTTCATCGCTTATGCTGGTATTGATTCCTTGTGCACTTAGTTAACCTGACAAACACATTGAGCACAGTAATATAAAAGTTCAAAATATCAATCTAAAATTGATTCTGGTCATTGATTGGAAGATTTTATGCTAATAATAACCTGTGTTAATGCGTGGTATTAGTTAACATAGATTAACTATGCTAATGATAACCTGGTCAAGAGTTGTCTACTTGGAAGTGGAGGGGAAGGAGAGGTAATTGCATTCATCTCTACCATCCTCTCCTCTACTCAATTGGGAAAGGTGATGATGGTGGATGATATCTGAGTATGGTCAAGCAACTCGCCATGGACTGGTGGTCATCTTGCAGTGGTGCGATCTGATCTAACGACCATCATGCTTTGGCAATCTTCCAACAACGAGATCTAGTAGTCGATAGTGGTTCGACAGTCTAATCTAACCACCACTGATGGTCTATTGACCGACGGTTCAGTGGTGAAGATACACGATGGTCTAGTGGCAGCTGAAAATGATCTTTGCTCTGGTGGTGTTAAGCAGTTAGTGAGAAAAAAAAATGGTATATTGGTGTTTTTTCATTTTCTTCTTGCTCTCTTCCGAAGCTGTCCATATATGAGCTGATCAATTTTGGAGGAAAAGAGATACCAAGGGATGCCTCCTGATCACTCCATAGTCAAGTAGCAGATGCTCCTCATCCTTTTCCACTCCCTCCCCCTCCATTTGGCTCCCTTCTTCCAAGCGGTCACTACCTGACTACCCTACAGCTGTTCTTGTAGTATGGTTTTCTTATCATTATTTTGGACATTAGAGCATAGTCTTGCATTACTATATTCCATTTACTCATAATTTATAGCATGTAAGTTGTCTAAATTAGTACACAAGGATGTTATCTTCCTGTCCAATTTTTATCCTTCTGTAAGACTTGTTAGCATATGGTTATTAGATTTTTGTGACCAATGCAGATTTCTGTTCTCGAAGAGCAAAAACAAGAGGACGCTGAAAAGCTTGATGAAACAAATGAACCTAGTGATGCTGACCCTTCCTCACAGATAAACCAGAATGTTTCTTCTAATACGAAACCTGACATGAACGACATTGTCATGGGTGAATCTGTCGCGGTAAATGTCTCTGATATCTATCCACTACTTTCTCAGTTGATTTCCCTTATGGTGACTGGAGTAATAGCTTATGAAGATGGATGAAATGATTTAGTATGTACCCATGATTATCTAAATCTTGTTGTAAAAGTTTTTCATTTAGGATTTATTGGTTACATAGACATTGATCATTTCCATTTCACCTATTTTCTAATGCTTCTACAATAATTAATGTTTGTCATGCAATGGATGTTTGAAAACTTAAGTTTCCTTCAATTTACCCGAACAAGTTAATGATGAAGTGATGATATAAGATTGTTTCACAATGCTAGTAATTAGTTATTCATTTAGGATTTTCATTTGGTAGTCTCTAGCCAGTCCATTTACTTAATGATTGCCTGAAAGGATGCTCTTAGGCTATGTTTACTTCAATATGAAAACAGTGGAGGAAAGGGTTAAATGACCTTTTCAAGGTAGTGGAGGAAAGGCTTAAATGGTTATCTTATCCTCATACTTCCATAATTATTACACTTGAAGTCTTTGACAATAAAGCTTAATCTTTCTTATTAACAATTTAAAAAAAGAGCAGCCCATGCACAAAGCTCCCGCTAACGCGGGGTCCAAAGAAAGGTTGGACTGCATTTTCTATTTTTATTTTTGTAGTTATTTCTGGGCTGATTAATTATTTCAATTTTTTATAATTTAGTTTGTCTTGACTACTTCCAATTTTTCTAAATTTTATTTCAAATAGTGGTCAATTTTAAATTAGGTTTAATTCAGTTTCATCATGATTTATTATTTTTCCAAATTATTAGTTTTCTTTCAGGTGGTAATTGATTGCTTTACTTCTCTTTTTCTGAGAACTATATTTAATTGGGTTAATTACAGTATCTGAAATTGTAGTAATCTTTTGTGCTGAAAACTTTTGTACAAAATTGTTGATTGGTGAAGTGCTATACGTGGTATTTTGCCATGGTATATAGGATATTCCAATAAAATATAATTGAGCCAAAAAAAAACCTTGATTCCCCATGGTAGCCACATTGAGCTAATCCTCTACCCTCATAGCTATCACCTCCATTGGTCAGTGGGGCCCTTGCCCCACTATTTATCATCAATGATCTCAATCTGCTGAAATTCAATTGGCAGTGATAGGATTCTATTTTCTTGTCATGTTTTTGTTGGAATATAGTTTATGATATGATTATATTTTGTTTTGTTATGTTTTTCTTTGAATATACTTGATGACATGTTATATGTATTAGGATGACGACTTGACAAACAACATGTCAGCATTTTGCAATTTTCAATTGAAAAACTATTGACATGATAGATTTTTGCTATTTCAGGTGCATGTTAGAGTTGTCAAAATTCATAAAATACATGATATATTTAGCAACTGACACTATTTAATTTAGATTTATGCCGTTTATAATCATTTTTACATTTAATCCTCTTATGAGAAAGGGCAAAATAGGTGAAAGGGATCATCTACTCTGAATTTTTACACTTTGAATTTTCTTTCCAAGCCAACAACATTGGTGAAAGGGATCATCTACTCTTCTGTCTCCTTTCCATCACCCCAAGTAAACAATAGGGTAGGAATTCTGATTGTTTTTTCTTACCTTTCCATTTCCCTTCACAGCTGCTTCAGATTTCCTTCAAGTTAACATAGCCTTAGCGCATAAGATTCTCCGTGCACTAATCTTTTATTGTTTTTTTAACTAAACCCCTTTTCATTGCACTAAGATAGCACTAAAGTAGCATTCAACTTCCTTCCTAAAATATGATGCACTTTATTGTTGCATTCTATGTACCACTCAATCTGCCTCAGTTGCTTTAAATAATTACTGCAATCATTCATGTTCTGGACTTGGGGTATTCTTCTTCTCTTGGTTGATGAAATTTCAGGGTGGTTCAATTTTTTTTTGTGTTTGTTTAGGCATCACATAATTTTCTGAACATTTTTCTTGCGGATCTATATGCACTAAGAAATCCCTTATAGTCCGTATACTTGGATGAAAAATATGGGGCGATGAAGGAAAATGATACAGAATATGTACCAAGTAATAGATGGATCCTGAATCATGTTTTTTCAATTCAGGTTTCAGATACGGAGAATTCGGCAGATGATAACAACCTAGCTAATTTGGACTTGAATTTGGGTTTGAAAGCTACTTACAACGAGAGAGAAACAAAATCCAGAAACAGTGATTCAGATGAAGGTGATCATGTGGAGAAAATAAACTTGGGCGAGGAAATTGAAATGAACAACAGAACGGATTCGGAAGTGCCAAACAAGTTGAAGAGAAAAGCTGTCGCCCCTGACCTCGAAATGAGAGTCTGATCTATCATGTCGGCTTTCGGTGCCATGCTGTTTGGCTCACCTTCATTTGAATTGCAAGCTGCAAACGTATTCTTCATGTCTCAGTTTGCTGCTTTGAATCTGTTGGTTATTTTCAAGCCATGGAACTTCTTTCTCTCTGATTAAATTTGTATCTTGTTATGGATTCTTTTTATCGAATGGCTTCGTTATCATGAACTGATGGCGCCATTTAACTTCTAAGAAACTTTATAACATTTTGCCTTTTCCCTTACAGTGTGCAAGGATCTGAGAAACTTCAAAAACAAAAAAAAAATAAAAATAAAAATTGGTGTCCTGCATGGTAAGTTTTCCCTTCAGATTCTACAGATTCTATAAAAGAATGGCTTTGCTCAAGATTAGTTTTCATTCAAAATTTAGTCATCTTCTTGAAAAGAGTTTTAGCATGCTTTGCTTGTATTTTGATAGTATTTTCGCCTTAGGAAAGTGATAACAAGCATCTAAACCACCCACAAGTTTCATTCTTTTACTTTCTTCCTTCAGAGTTCCAATCGTTTCCTTTCTTCTAATACATGTATTTATGATACCAAAATGGGGGATGTGGTATCAGATATCAGTGGCAATGATCCAAAGTTAAATTGCAAACATCTTTATTCACTCCAAACAGGAATGATGCCTTGAGCTGCCAATCTCTTCCTCACCCAAAACACTACTTGTTTACCAGCAATTCTCTTTTCATCAATGAGGAAGGGCTCGACCGTGCTGACGCCCGATCCGTACGACGACAACGAGAACCCTTTGGGACCTGCAAATGCAGCAAAACTAGTGAGCCTCCATTTGCAGTGGTGAACTATCTGTATATGCATGTGGAAAGAGAGCATCAGCACCTGTCAAAACTCCATCTGGGAAGAAGGCCCAGAAGGAATATGGAATTCCATTATTCTTCAGGAAAGATCCCTCCAACTGTTAATGCACTATTATCATGCAAGTTGTTCAGGTTAGAACAAAGTTTATAGTTTCAAGATTCACTGACCTTCTTATCCTGAAATGAGATATCAATATCTGATATATCCTCTTGAGCCTCAAGAGTCTCTTTCAGTGCAGGAATCACTTCCTCTTCCATCATCTCTGGCAATGACTTTGTCGGGGGTTTCTTGGGCTTCTGAGGAACCTCGTTCGCGACTGTCTCTTCCTTCTTCACTTCAGTAACTACTCGAAACACTTCAGTATCGAACAGTTCACCCAATTACTACACATGCATTTCTCTTAAGCACACAGTTAGTAGTTACCTGCGGCTGCAGTGGAAGACTCTTGTATCGCTGAACACAGAGCACTACCGCAGCTAAGAATCACTTTTTGATCGAGAACTTTGCATCTACCACCTGCCTTGCCGGAGTGCTCTGCATGTTGAATGACTGGCAAGCCATGATGATGAAGACAGGTTTCTCCACTGCTAGCTAACCGAAGCAGGGCAATGGCTCAGCTGCTTAAGCAGATCTTATCCACTAGTATTTTTTGTGGACCTTCTTTATCTACACAGTTTTCTTTGACAATAATCGTCTCTTTATGTAATTGTTCTTAAGATACTGAGCAATCTCGCACCAGTCATTGAGTAGACTATTATTCAACAAAATAGTTACACAATTTACCTTGTCAACAATCTCTTAAATGACAGTTCAAAGTGCAGAAGCAACTATTCAAATGATAATTCTTAATCTCCCCAAAGAATCTTGACAAGTTTTAAATGTCTACATGGTTTTGTGCTTGCCTCCAACTCCACTAGTCTTTTCATTCCTATCCTTTACTTTCTTAGCTTCAGATGTTGATGGCACTACTCTGATTTTATCTCCTCTTGCACCCGAAACAGTCTCCTTGGGGCGATGTCGGTCTTCCGGTTCATTCTTTCGATCGCCCGGAGCTACCCTGGCACCTAAAATCTCATTCCCGGAAGGGATAGCATAAGCTGCTTTACTGCTGCTGGCTCCAGAAATTCTTTCTTGCTCAAAAAACAGGAGCTTCACTATCGTGCGCAATGGCATGTACTCATTGGCAATAGCATTTGCGCGCGCTTCAGGCGACAATTTACGGCAGTCAATCAACCTGCATAGCTTCTTCCTATCGGCCTTGCTCATCTCAGGATGCTCCTATATGGATACAAACTTCAGTTTAGTGACATTACAAGAGTAGCAAGCTGCATGCAAAAATACTTCAAATTGGCATGTGAATGAATGTACCTCAAGGTATGAATTGATAGCTTGATAGAGCTCATCGTGCTCCTGTCTTGCGATTTCAGGTAAGGATTCTGCTAGTTGGATGAACTTTGAAACCGGTAAAGTGATGTCCCTTGCAATGGTTTGGAGGTAGGAGTCGAAAGTCTTGCCCACCTTGGCCACGGCCACCATCATCCTCTCGTCCTCTTCTCGTCGGCGAAAATGCGCTAAGAAATTCTCCAAAACGGCCTCCACCGTACCGATATCATGCGACTGGGGATCTGTCGGTGATGGAACGATCAGGTCGTCTGCAGTGGCTTCATCCATCTGCCGGCCTGATCGTCTCACGAGCTCAGCCTTGACAGAAGGAGAGACCTCAACGTAGTTGGCAACTTTCAGGAGCCTGAACAGGAAACTGCCGGAGACCGATCCGGGCTCGGTCGGGATCATGCTGACGATGGATTCGAGTGCTCGACGGTGTTTACTCAGAGTGTGATCCGTTCGCGCTGAGGAGGAGCTCTGAACATGGTCTCGGATCTCCTGTGGGCTGGGCAAGTGTTTGCACGCATAGACATGGAGTGCTTCTCCGATGAGCCCTGCAGGGAGCTTCTTGGTGGACCTTACGGTCGATATAATCGACCGGAATAGATCGAGATGAAGCTCAGAAACATCCTCCGTCCACCAATCCTTGGGAGCTGCTGCTGCTGCTGATGTTCTTTGCTGCTTCTTCGGGTAGCCTGGCCTCGTGTAGGTGTAGGACCATGCGACCTGGAGATGATCAAAACTTCAACAATCTAAAATGCTCGAGGAGGATCAACAGTTTGTTGAATCACAAACCTGTGAATGGTGCACTAGGATTTTTTCAATAACTGAATTCAGGCACGGCTGCACAATCCTATGCTCGTCCGACCACCCGGACTGCCTCCACACCGTTTGCAGTGTGACAATGGAGTCTTTCCAGCCCTGGAGGATGCATGATTCGAAGAACGACTCGAGCTTGGTGGTGAAGTTTCCTTTGGCCACGGATTCGGTCATCCGGAGAAACTTGGCTGCAGAAATTGCTGGCACAAAGTTGTGAGCGCTGAGGTTGATGGAGATCCCGTAGCAGAACTTGGCACACAGTTCGAAAGCTTCTTCTCCGCCCGGTATGTCGTGAAGGGCGATCGGAATTGGCTGGCCGGTGGTTTCGTTGTTGCCGGTGTCCGACCAGAGTTGTTGCACGAGGCCACATTTCAGGAGGAGTGGAAACTACAGTTTAAAATGCCCTGAAATCAAAAGCCTTGCAGCCATTGGAATTCGGAGGCACTTCTAGTTTAGCAGTCTTAATTGCCAACCAACTTCAGGATAGGAATTGCATTTGTTCAGCCATGAGTGATCATGGAAACTATGAACTACAATCCCATTTGTAGTTTATATATGATTCCATGGCAACACAGTTACTTCTTTACCTAGTTCATACTCCATTCTCTAATATAGGAAAAGTGAGGTTGTACCTTATGCAAGAGATACTTTGTGTTATTTACATGAATTATGAGATCAGCTGGTACATCCGACATCACAGACCTGCACCATCAGAGTTTTCACTTGCAAATACATTAATCCACAATTTTCTCAAACTAATCAAGCTTCTTGTTGGTCTATTGTATAAGTAACCATTGCATACCTTACGGCCTCCTCGGTGTAGAAGGTGTCTGGTTTCGATCCGAGTTTCATGTACTTCATCCTTGCCTGAGTGTTTCCCTTGTGCTACTGACATGAGATCTTCCTCTGTGAAACTCTAGCTTGTGGGAAATAGCAAACTGCGGTGGCAACATGAACAAAACAAGTTCTGTATAACTCAGGTGGGACTTGAAGCAACAGAGTTTCCTGCACTTGATTGAAGAATAGACAACAAGTTGAACAATTGATAATTTGCCCATCTTTTTATATGCATGCGCCTTTTCTCATAAATGTAAATCCATCTAAACAAACTAAATTATTCATATAACCATGTCCTAGTGTTCTACTAGTTAAAGTGCTACTTTAGCTCTCTGATGTAGGCAATGATATTTAAAAGAAAACTTGTGGTTTTGTTGCATAAAGAAGAGCCTACAAAAACCTTGATATTTCCTAAAATCATATAAGTTCAGCCACAAAAGAATTGGAGAACTCAATCATCCCATGAACCTACAAAACTTCTGCACATGGAAAAAGAGGAACAATTAGGAGAAAAGCTTCTTTACAGTTAGAGCTAATCTAGATGCTAATGGAAGATTGCACCTTTTCTATATTTTTTTACTATGGTGTGCACTGCGTGGGGAATAGTACACATCTCAACCTCTCAGCCACAATGCAGCATTGTTTAAGTGAATTAGATGCTGAATGAGAAAATACTGAATATAGAGGTGACGAAACCAAATTATTGGAAAATAGTCAAAGCATGTAGCTGAAAGTACCAGTAGCAAGGATCTGAAGGATGTGGATGGAGGTCCTGCAATGGCACATGGATCTGCAGATGAGCAACATGAGACTCTGATGGGACAGAGAAGAAGTTGATACTGAGAGACCAAGAACAGAAACTGGTTCTTTGTGTTCTTACATCTTGGGACTTGAGAGAGAGAAGTAGATGAAAACACACAAGTCCCTTAGATTCCTCTCAGGTGAGATGAGATGAGATGAGATGTCAATGAAGCATGAGCATTGTAGAGGGAGAAGGAATGGTTCAGGTAGGTGTGATGTGGGGTATCAGGAATGCTTCCATGGAAGAGATCCTCTTGAGTCCCCAACATACACCTTCTATATATACTTATAAATCATGTATTAGGTATTGCCAGAGAATCTTGTCAACTTTGTGAAGCAGCATCCTAATTTTCTTAAATCATCTAAAAAGTAGAACCCTTTGTTTGAACTTTGAAAGGATCTAGCATCTGCCACCCACAACAACCGCATAACGACCACTGTTTTTTATTTTTTTTAATCAGCAAAAGTAGAAGCTAGTGGCCTCTGTTTTGTTATTGAAACACCTTTTTAGCACTCCTAACCGAGAGCAGAAATCAAACCCTGTGATCTTCTTTCTTTTATTTAGGAAATATTTATAGCAACCTCCATCAAGAACAGCACTTTGGAATTCTTTGAAATTTAAGACCGTCATCATAATTCTGAACCACCTCAGTTTCATACGACTGAAATGAGCGGCGATGGGATTTCTTTTGTGCGTAAACAGAATGATGAAGTCATTGAAAGGGCGAATGATGCACTCCACCTCTCGGGCTCTGGGTGATCCATGATTGAAGCCTCATGGTGGGAGCAACTGTGCAAAGGTGTGGAACAAGTAAGATCCACGTGAGACACGTCGCTCTCCCACTAACTTGTGGTAGATTCTGTGCTCATCTTGTTCTTTGGCCTTTCTATCAACATGTTTGATGCAGGCAGTCCGACTCGACCAGACACGGAGACAATTAATCTTGAAAATTGATGAATCCCAACAGGTTTGGTGAATGGTGGTCGATCATGATTCAAAGTGTTGTTTCCTCTGCGCCACTCGTTGCTGGGGGATTGGTTTCATGGAAGAAAGCCTGGACAAGGCCTATTTCACTTTGTCTGCACTCACCGTATGGCAAATTAGTGCCTGCTTTGTTGTCTCCATTGTTCTTCATGTAAGGTTATAATGATGTTCTAGAAATTTACATTTTCCATTTTTTTTATGAATGATTTATTAATTTTATAATATATAGCAGCAGGATGCAGAGTTATTCTCTTCCACTTGATACTAAACATTCTTGACCAAGATCAATTAAATTCCTGATGTTGAAGAAAAAACAAAATTGTACGAATCTGTATCATAGTAATGAAGCTGAACAGATTTAATGGTGAAGCAAACAGACGGTGTCCAAAAACATGAAATAAATCTGCCATAAGTCCAGTTCCACAGAGGAATGATATCTCTCATCCGGAAGAGAACTTTACAACCGTATCCGTGTTGCCTAAGAGAACAGAGGGGACGAACGCTCACTGTGATAACAACTTAGAGTCACAAGCGACAATCTTCACTCTCTTAACTAGCTCATTCAAGTCCTCACTTTTGAAAGTTGCATCTTTCAAGATGAACGTCCAAACATTGTCACAGAATCTATAGGTGTGCAGATGGCCCTGCAGAACAGTCCCAGAGCTCAGGTATCTCAATTAGCATATTATCAAAACCAAGGCAAAACAAAAAATCTGAACAATGGTGGAGTTTGAATCGTAGATAATTATATATCTAGAGATTTGACAAATTACCATCAGAATACAGAGTAAAAAAGCTATGGGTTGACAAATTATCAAAATTGGCTTGTTACTATCCTTGACATTCTGTTACATTATAACTAAGAAGTGGTAGTTTCATTGAAAGAGCAAAATTCTGAAATGTAATAGAGAACTGGAGATGTTCTCCAGTTTAAATCAATAGTATCATATAGAGGGTTGAAAAATTCATATTGGAATCACTATCCGTGCATAATATGTTGTGTCTAACAGGTTAACAACAAGCTTTTACCTTAATAGTAACCTTGCTCTTCACTTGATTCTCCAAAGCGTCTGTCATAGACTAGAAGGAGAAAATATAAAAATGAGAAACACCCATAAGTATGACCTCAGAAGTCCCAAAAGAATTTTAGTAACTCGCTAAGAATTTAGCTTACCCTATCAAACTGCATAAGAACTTGAATGGCAAGATCTGGGCTCAATCTTTCATTGGTAACCATCTCATCTAGAGTTTCCGTCAAGCACATACCAATACGGGACCTTCGGTACAACTCGAATGTGGACATCGTCTATTCTAGCATGAAATTCAATGACAAAAGTCAATGACCCAAAGGGGGAAAACCTGAAATATATCAAAGTCAACATAAAACAAGGAAGTTCTGTTTAACTATTTATAATATAAAGACAGCAGACCACTTTTAAATATATTAGAAACTGGACTTGCTTTAGCAAATTGGTCTCCACCAGAATGTCGGCATCATAAAATACTAGATGAACCTAGATAACAAAGGGACATAGGTAGCAATGTGAGTGCAGAAGTATTATTATGCAAAAGAGATGTTCTTATTGACAAAAAAATGACATTATTGTTAAGTATAATAAGAAGGGAACAAATGTATTGTTCACTTTTTTATGCCGTAGGCATGTGGGCATCTACATAATATCAGACTTGATATATATACCATATCAAGTTATCAATGCAGATTTATCTTTATGTGGACATGATACAATATGAAAAGGAAAACATCTTCCACAAATATCTAACTATGACTTCAAATCCAATATTATTTGAGAGAATATTAAGAGGTAGTTTCATCTCTCCACCTTTTAGTCTCACATTTAAAAGCAAGGCCCTCTTGGCCAAGTTTAAGTATCAAGCGGCACCCAGAGAGTTTAGTCTCCCTTGGGGTTTCAAATCAAACTAAAGCTTTAGCAAAGTGTGCAGCCAACAATTCCTTCGACAACACATCGACAAAGAGAGGATAAATTGAAAAAAAAATGAAGTAAACCTAGGATGGAGAGAGATGTCAGGAACAAATATCTCAAGTGGTCTTCTACATGAAATGACACATTATTGCACATTGAACAAATAAACTAAGAGAGAGCAATAGCGCTTGAGAATACCAAAGGAAAGATGGATTATCCAACTCAACCTTTCGCCATTAGTAACAAATTATGAAGAAGTGATTTGTTCAAGTCTTCACAAGAGATGGATCCACTTAACCCTTTGTTGGACATACCAAATTTATAATAATAATAAGAAATGATAATGATAATGATAATGATAATAATAATAAAATTTTAGAAACGATCAAGAGGAAACCATAGTGCTCAGTTTTCACTAGCTCAAGTAGTGCAAATGCAACACACAAATAAAACACCAAAGAATTTGTTGAAAGAAGATAGGGAGAAGAAGAAGAAAAATCTAAATGCTACTGAGGTAGAGGGGAAGAAGGGACCTTCAAGCTTTAAGAGAAAGTTACTAGGAAGAAGCAAGAAGAACGAGGGGAAAAGATTCCTACAGAAGATACAGAAACAAGAGTCAGATTTGTTGCAAATTTGTAAAAAGAACATACAAAGCACAAAGAAGGAACATGAGGAGCAGCATAAGGAGAATATCCGAGGATTCTACCTTACGACGTCCAGTACTCAATGTCAATGATCATGATGTCCACAACTCAATCTCATCAAATCCACAAGCACCACTCAATATAGGCCTCCAACCCTCAAGCATATGAGCTATCTAAGCTCCACAATCTTCACGATCACCACGTGCACTATCCAAGTACTTACACACTTGAAGCACATGCCAAAATATGAAACATACCTGACTTAAATCATATTCCTAACACATCAAAAAAACATATTAAGTCAAACCACAAGACAAGAATTGTTTCCCCAACACAAGTTTCTCTCAGTGATCAAGTCACTTGTGGACAACAGAGGAGAGACAAAGTGGATAAGGGGAGTTCAAAACCATGAGCATAGATTGCATAGGGTAGCAACAAAAACTTGTGGTGGCTGGCATCCAATTGAAGTTTGTTCCAAGGCCTTGGATGTGGTATTTTTTAGAGAAGACAGAAAGAAAGGGCTAGACCACATTGCAGGCTCAAGCGAGAAGACACAAAGTAGATGAGAGAATTCCACGATCGACCTACCCTTATGGAAATATCTCCTAAAAAATCCTAAACCTAAAATGATAGCTTTGATACCAAGTTTAATTGTTTAAAGAAAGGTAATATTCTATCACTGATTAAAGATACCGATTATATAGGTATATATAAGACAAATAACAAAACCCTAAACCTAAAATACATGTGGCACGAGACCCACATTGTCACTATTTCAATAGCTTATTAACTCTATTGCTATTACTAGTATCAATAGTGTAGCACCTCTCTACTCTATTTCCCTATAGGTACATAGCATACAAAATATAGACCTCAATTTTTTTTTATTAAAAGAGTTAAAATAACTAAACAAGACTATTGCATAGCACTCCTGAAAAGGTGCTAGCTAGTTCAACCAGTAAGGGTCACAGAAATTCAGTAAAGGTGTTTAAGATTGAACTGGCATAAATACTTATTATGCTATTACTTCCAAATTAGCCTTCAACGCTTTCTCAAAACAAACTATCTATCTGCTTTTATTTTTGGGAAAAAGAACTTATTCCACTACACCTAACAAAAGACAATATAATTTACTTACAGAATCGTAATGTACCTGAATAAAAATCCAGAGTGCATGTCATTTATCATTCCTTGAAGAAACGACAAAGCTTTAGACTATCATTAAGTCTTGGCAACATAAAGAATAAAAATAGACTTGATCTTTCTAAGTTAATCAACATTCAGTATATGGAAAGCCAACAAAGAAAGGTAAACCAACTAATATTCAGTTTCAAAAGTATATGTTGATCCTGAATGTTTTCTGAGAACACCAAGAATTTAATTGGTAAAGTGACGCATGAAGACGGAAATGGTCACGGTACCATATTAACTTCTGACAGGGGACAACGATGTCATGTGGAAAAAAAACAACAATTCTTGGTGATTAGGTTTGACCCAACAATTTTTAGGTTAATATATTGAGCCCAAATTCAAAATATTAAAATAGCCTAGCTAGTTGAAAACAACCCAGTCGATCGTAAGCCAAGCCCAGCCCTACTCACTAAACGATGTCATTTCAATTAATGGAAGAAAAAAAGACTTTCTTTTGTTTGCCCATTCGACGCATCGATGAGCAACAGACCGCTGAAAGCACAGTCTCAAAATAGCAACAGGGGCCTCTCAGTTAGGTTCTGTTTTTCAAGCCATTCAATGTAATGAGTCCAAGGTCATCTCCTTTCCTCTCTGTTTGTTAAATGTTCATTATGCATGTATGTATTATTATTTTCGTAATTTAGCCCAGGGAAGTTGAAGATCCTAGCTACGCCATTGGTCTAAACATTAGATAAACAATAAACTTCATAAACTTACAAAAAAAACATAATGGTCCAAATTTGTTTCCAACCACAAGCAAGAAGTCCACAAAGTACAAAGGTTAATAGTTGCATGCTCCTTAAACTATACCCCAATATCAAAAATTCTAAATATATTTAAGGACAATCAAATCTATAATTTTCTGCATCTATTGTCCTAGCCAATTAAAGTTTTTCGCTAGTCAATCAAATTTCTTTAATTTTACCATTGTTGTGTCATAAGAAATTCAAAAGTAAAAAAAAAACTAAATTTAATATCATCTAAAGAAAGAAGGAATACTACATTATGCAGTAGCAATTTGCAATTTTCTGTATACAATTGTAACTTCAACTTAACAACAATGTCAAAATCATTCAAGTTAAAAGAGGCAATGTCATTTAAGATTTTCTATTAGCCATGAACTTAAATTAAAGAAAAATAAAAATGGCAATTAGCTATGAAAAAAAATAAAATAATGCTTTGCAAGCATCATAGTTATTATTGGGAGAAATGTAACTACATCATCTTCTTATCATAATCATTGGGTATTTCATTTCCTAAGCATGAACCAACAACTTATACCATAATAAGTCAAAATAAATAATCAAGTAATTACAGAGACCTGAAGAAAATAAATAAAGCATTTTGTTACACAATCTAAGAATCCATACGGTGCAAAAAGGAACATCATTATATCCCTTCTTCAACCTTTTACAATCAGATAAGTCACCAATTACATTAATTTTCATAATCCCGGGATTAGTATCTCATGGTTACTTGCTTAACATAATTATAAATTTTTAACATTGTGAAGAGAAAAAGAAAAGACAAAATAAATTCCACCAAACAGGATGAAAAACAAATAGATGCCTCTTCTCGGTCCTAAAGAAACGTTAAATTAACATTCAATTAGTCTCACGGCAAACAAAAAACACAAATCGAAATAGACAAAATAACAATCTATAACAACGAAATCAAAGCAGATTTAGCTATTTTCAGTTCAACAAAGACGACCATAGCCTAAACCTAAATCCAAAACCAGAACGATAAAATCAAGAACGGGAACAAGGGGTTTTCGCAGCACTCGCGAAATACAACGAAAATGAAGCACAAACACAGCGAAATAACCTCCGATCGTCAGATCTTGTGCCAAATCTTGACCGTCGAAAACCCTAATCGCAGCCGGTGAGGAAAACTTAAGAAGGGACTTATGGAAGGCGGATGATGGCGCCGGAAGCAGGAGAGCGAGCTTGGAGAGCGAATAAACGACGGAGTGTGTGAGGTATACGAGAGAGAGAGAGGTCGGTTTCCAACGGTGGATTCAAATCCAGAGTCTTATAGGGCGATGGAGTCGGGAGGAAGGAATATATATGGAGAGAGAAAGGAAGCTTTAGGAATGATTTGTCCGCATAAGAATACGGTGCGTACCGTTGATCTGCCGTCGGCTACGTAAAATGGAACTTTGGACGATAGACGAGTTGGAGCTTAGCCGAGTCAGACCGGTTCCTAAAATTAGACCCGACTGCCCGGTTTAAACCCATTTCCAGTTGGAAATTTTTTGAATTGCCCCTTTGAGTTTGAAAACGCTCAAAAATCTTCAATCAGTCAGTCATATATATATATATATATATATATACACACACACGAAATTATTAGTCTGCACACTGTTATGTGCGTGATTGTGAGC
>JBBPFQ010000044.1:1514513-1528657 GCA_037974815.1 Kaempferia elegans
CGAGGAACCCCCCCCCCCCCCAACTTGGCGGTCAGCTATAAGCTGATCTCATGATTTCTCTCCCTTCACCTAACTTGGATGTGTTGTGAGGGTGTAATCACCTTTTTGCTACAGTATACACAGGTAGAGAATATTAAATGATCAAAGAATTAAGTCAATGCTTGCCTCTCTCATTTACCTAGCTCCAAATCTAGGAGTCTAATAAAAAAATCAGTGTTTTATTAGTTGATTCACTCCATATATGCTTCTTGTGCAACACTAATTAGCACTCTTCTCTTAGATTTTATCTCCTCCAAAGTAGTTTCTTCCTTAGTTTGTAGACCTATTAAACTTGGACGAGATGACAATCTTCCCATCATCCACCTCAAGCAAAAGCTAATCAAAATACTTTTTCTTTCTATAAGTTTCTACTAGCTGAGACACAAGCCAGTAAGATTACAAATATTTAGTGCATGAGCATGGAGAGTGAAAATTAAAAAAAAATATATAAGGGAAGACAATTACTTCAAGAATGCAATTTCTCCTGAGACTTACCCTTTGTTTTCTTGGATGGAAATAGGGTGAGGGATAAAAGGAACTAGAATTCATTCCCTAGTTTCAACCCTTTTGATGCTGTCCAAATTATGCAGAAGATGCACTATTCACACCAAATATCCATTAAATATGGTCAAAGAAAATAAAAAAGTATTCATTTTTATGTTTTTTTTATTGAATCAATTTTAAAAACTCCACTTTCCCTCACTTTTTTTCTCTCCAAGAAAACCATTAGAAATATTTCTCCAATTGCTACCTTCCCATAATGAAACATAAATTTAAAGTACATAGATCATCAATAATCAATTGATGGTTTGGCCACTTCAAGGAATCGCTAATGATGTAGACACCAAAAACAATTACAAAGTCTTAGCACTTAAGGAAATACTACAACAAATTATTTATATAAATGTGTGTGTGTGTGTGAGAGAGAGAGAGAGAGAGAGTTGATGCCTGGGGCTGTTCAAATTTCTCTTTGACTTTTGGTTACTTAATTTAAGCTCTTAGGTGTCTTGGCAACTATGACAAAACATATTTAGTTATTAGGTTAAAATCATCTAAAGAATGATCAACAACATTGAGCCTGTCTGTTTCTGTGTGTGTATACGATTCTTTGAAAAAAAATAGGAAAACATTTGTTTGAGATACCTCAATTTGCTAGAAAACTGTACAACATGCAATAAAATATCTTCTCAAATAGAATCCAAGTCATTTTGCCAGTTTTTTGTGTCACTGGTCCTGTATGCATAAGTCATTGGCTGGTATAGTAAAACAAGCTGCTTTGTATGTGTTGGAATCGAAAAGGCAGCAATCTATCCTCTAAAATGGCTCTTATGTAGGCACAATAATGTTTAGTATCAGCATTGAACACGTCCCTATGATGCTTGAATACTGTATTTCGTAGTCCCCTCGGGGCAGTGCAGTGGATAAGGCATGAGAGGTTGTCACATGAGATCTTGAGGTCGAAACTCGGCGCGTCCGAGTATACGTCCCCTATGCCTTTACCATTTGCACTAATGACTAGTAGCCACCCGTGATTTACCTCCTCCGTGTTAGCCTAGGGACGGGTTGGCGAGGACAGTGGGGGCGAGCAAATCGTCTTTTTGCCACATTGAATATTGTATTCAGTATTTCTACTTTTCTTTTAGATGCTTGTTTCCCTTGCATATTGGTTTCACTTTTTATTTACATATACAATTACATGACTTTCTTTTATCGAACTCTTTACATTTATCTAAAACCTTGGCGTACACTTTAAAATTTACTTTCTTGTCAATAAAAAATTCACTAGATTTTGTCAAGCTTTATATTTACATTCCGAGCAAAAATATCTTGAGCACACTCAAATCGAACACAACTCTCTTGATTATGTTCATAAAAAAATCAATTATGATAGATTGAAACACCATGTCCCCAAAAATTAATATCCAAACCTGCATCCTGATTCATTATAAGGTTTCTTTATATTGTGTTTTAAAATTGGCTCATTATGTTGTCACAGCATACATCTCTTAGTCCTGATGGAAAACATCTTGTGGTTGTGGGGGACTACCCGGAAGGCCAATTGCTTGATGCACATTCGGGAAAGGTGTGTATGGAAATTCATTGGAAATTACTAGGTTTAAGTTCTTCCATCATCACTATCAATATTACCAATGTGAAATTTTAAAGTAGAAAACACTAATGTGTGAGACATGCATTGATATCCTACATTGGTAAGTTCTAGCCAAGTAAACAAATTTGTGATACTTACATTCTTGCAATAGATCATCCATACCTTGCAAGGCCACTCGGACTTCTCTTTTGCATCGGCATGGCATCCAGATGGGTACATAGTTGCCACCGGAAACCAAGACAAGACCTGCCGTGTTTGGGATGTGAGGAATCTATCCAAGTCTCTAGCTGTTCTGAGAGGCAACCTTGGCGCAATAAGATCTATCCGCTTCACATCAGACGGGCAATTCATGGCGATGGCAGAGCCTGCAGATTTTGTTCACATCTTTGATGCAAGCAGCGGGTACAAGCAGCGGCAAGAAGTGGACTTCTTTGGAGAGATTTCAGGCATGTCATTCAGTCCGGATACAGAGTCTCTCTTCATAGGCATTTGGGACAACTCCTACGGTAGTCTCCTACAATACAATCGCAATCGGAATTACTCATATCTTGATTGTCTCCTTTGATGCAACAACTATTCCAAGGTTTGAGGCTCAAGAGTTGGTTTTTAGTATGGATACGTTTTGTCAATAAACTCAGACACTTTGGTATGTTAAATGTACAGAAACACACATCAGATGAAAGCCAATGAACTTTGAGAGAAATTATTCTCTATAATTTAACATTTTTTCTTGTATTTTAGCTTTATCTACCGATTTGTCAGCTCGTGTATTTAAACATTATGATACATTTACTGGTTGATCCATCAAGCTCTTGTTCTAGAGGATTTGGCACAAGAATAATTTAGTATGAGAAGTATTTTCAATTTTTTGGTATGAGAATTAATGGGTCAATCATCCTCCTTAAAGAAGGTTAGTTAATTGATTTAGTATGATTATTTATTTATTTTTGTTTATTTTTTATAAATACTGTCTATATTAAATAGAAAGATTTTAGGATTGTTGGTGGTTTCAAATTATAATTGTTAATCCTAAAATAATGAAAATTGTAATTACACGCCATTTTATTAATTATGTGAGCAAAATATGTTAGCCCATCTCGAAAAATGAATTGGAAAAATAATAAATTGCACAAATAAATTAGAGCAAAGGTAAATCGGAAACATTTTCCCTGACAAATCATTATTTATGATATATTATTAAAAAAATAATTTTAAAATTTTACTAAAATAGAGGGATTTTCAAGGGATATAGAATTATTAATTAATTTTTTATATTATAAATATAGTTTTAAAATAAAGGAAAACAAAGTAAATTGTATGAAAATCTCTTTTTAAAATTAGTTCTAATTAGTTAGATGAGACACATTCTTTTTTTTTTTAAAAAAAATACTTTATTAATTCTTCTTACTATTTATCTTCTTCCTTTAAACTAAACCACCTCTCTAATCCAATTGCTTCTTCAACTATCTTGATCTCGATGGAAACAGCTGGCGGCGAACTTCCTCGTCGGAGGAGTAAGGAGGAGGAGGAGGAGATGGCGGCGGCGGAGGCGGCCACCGTCGCTATGACGTGTCCAGTGTGTAAGAGGACGTTCTCTTCGACTAAAGCCATGCACGGCCACTTGCGAACCCACCCGGAGAGGAACTACCGCGGCACCAATCCCAATTCCCGCCCAAAACCGTCCAAGACAAAGGCGCCGGCGGCCAGTGACGGAAGTCGTCAGCCTGTCGTCATCGGCGCCAATATCCTCTTCCTGACGGCCGAGCGTGAGAGGTCACAGAGCACGAGAATACCTAAGAGGAGCACGATTAAGAAGGAGACGAAGGTTGACACGGAGGACGGCGGCTGCCACACTTCGACCAGCGCTGCCTCTCCTCCTCGTAAGTACGAGCACCGCCGACGCCAGATGAGCTTCTCTTCTCACAGCAAGAGAGGAATCAGTATTAGCGACGGAGCCATCAAGATTAGTCCATCAATGGCGGAGGCGGCGGAGGTGTCAATGTTGTCTGAGAAGGAGTGGATTGCTGTGGATGGTCTGAAGCTGTTGACAGAATCCGCTGTCTCAACGCCGACGCTGGCAGCGACGCATCCGCCGTTGACGTTCGATCTGAACCAGCCGCCGCCGGCGGAGGATCAAAGAGAGGAGACGAACTATTTGTGGATTTCGATTTCATTGTTAGTTTTAAAAAATGTTATATTTGTTTTTACGTAATACTACTTCTAGGGAGAAAAAGTAATTTCAAGAATCACTCTACGTTACCAAGGACTACATTCAAATGTTCTATTTCCTTCACAAAATTCCTCAAACCAAAACCAATACCAAAGCAGGAAGAAAAAAAAAGAACTTGTTCTTCACAGAGTTCATATCCAAGAGAAAAGGAAAATTGATATAATGCAGCCAAATGAGCAACCAGATGAATAACTAATAAATACTAACTATTCACCTTAAAAGAGATTCATATTACCCGAAGTGAAGTTTTATCCAATTTCAGCTAAACTAGTAGGGTACCGACTCTACTTCGCGACTTCTAATTTTTTTCTGGCCATGAGTATCAGAACATGGAACTAAATACAGTAACTTTGGCTATGATCGATGTAGGTTGCTTGAGTAGTACATAACAGGTGCTCTTTGAGCCGGGAGGGACTTGAATAAGGTGGGGTTTGGCACGAGAGGACCCTGGTTCTATGAGCTGATCTTTTGATTCATAAAACTGAAATTGGCACTTGAGTAGAGATTAGGGAGCAAGGGTCTTATAGCATGGACCGTTTGGTTTTGTAATGGATAGTAGTAGAGTGGAGTATGAGGCAAAGAGCTATGACTTGAATTTGTAAGTGCCAAATTGCTTGCTGAATTTGTTAGGAATCCTCTTGCACCATTCTCATGCCGAGGGTCAGCGATCACAATCAACTGATCCATTATTTGACAAGATAAACCAAGATCTTTACGTGGTTGCAATTGCTGAATCTGCTGATCAAGTTTAGCTGTACAGCCAGATTGCAGCAGAACACCTGCAAAGCTCGAGGAGCTAAACTGGTGATCAACTAGAGGTGGTGCAGTTCGGCCAAAAGCTCGAGGAGGCCCAGCGACGAGCTGATTATGCTGATACTGAAAGTTGTCCTGCTTCATCTGATTGTTGGTCAAAGCGTATTCAGGATGAGAAAGATTTACCTGTTGACTCCAATTCAATGCAGGTTGACTTTGTTCATTTCGTTCATGGTTCTGGACCAATAAGTTTTTACCCATCAACCTTAGCATAGGACTAGAAACAGAATGATTCTGTGATTGAAGTGATGGCCTGGGTGAACATGTATTGCCACGAATAGGAAACTTGACTGGCAAATCCAGTGAACTCTTAGGCGAAGTTGATTTACTATGTGTGCCAGTTTCTGAGTTGTCTAGCATATTATGATTCTGGTAGAGATCAAAAGAGGATGAGTTCCTCGGTGGAATGGGCAAGTTTGATACCCACTTTGGCATGGTAGTCTTGACAGTACCACTTTGTCTGAACGATCCAGAAACTTTATTAATTCTCTCTCTGCACGAGCCGCATAAGCACTTATCATCCTGACATTGATGAAGTTTTTTATCTGGCAGGATCTCCTTAGTTTCTTGCTCCCTATTATCTAAATTTCCCTCCTGAGCTACTTCAATACTTTCTGCAGAAGGAATTGCTGGATTTGGGTCATCATTGGCACTAGCAAATCCAGATGACTTTTCGGCACCTTGAAATTTTGAATCTGATGGAGATGGTAAAGAGATGGTTGATGCAGTGGAGATGGGAGATCCAGACGGTTCCCTGTCAGTTGATACATTCTTGGAATGACTTGCTGTAATTCTGATAGAACTTGTTGATGAGCTCCTTTCTGGTACATCATTGTGACAAGTCAAACAACCACTAGACTCATGAAGAGAAAGAGTATCATCAGCTGGCTCTTGCTCTGGCTGCATCATGTGAGAATATGCTCTTCGTTTAACCTCTGTCAATTTAATCTGCTGATCTTCATTCTTGTAAGAATTAATATCAGCATGAAACTTCTCTTGATGTTGAAACTGTTCTGTGCAGGTTTCAGTTGCATATATTGGTTGTGGATGTTCTTCAGATTGACAAGAATCTAATTGTGTGCCAAGAGATGGTGCAATCTTTTCTGAGATTACACTATCATGGGCAATAGGATTGGGATTAGTTTTCTCCATGGAAGATCTGGTCCCATAATCTCTGGAGCCAGATATTTCGATTTGCATGCCTAAAGTTTCAGTTTCGGTTCCATGGAATTGAGTTTGTGAGCTCAGATTTGTTGAATTGCTGTTTTCCTGGTGTTCCATTACAGTCGAGTATTGAGATGTCACATCATTCATAGCTACTCCAAATGTTGTAATATTCCTCAGTGCAGAGCATTGGTTAGATCCTATTGTTTCGCTTCCATCTATTCTGGGAAGGGCACCATAACATGTAGGACTAGATGAACTTGCATTGTTCAATTGTGGATGTTCTCCTTCCTGAACAGTCCTTGAGACAGTACTGTACTTACGTAACTTTTTAAAGATGGATGGTTTCTCAATTTCTCCATCTTTCCTTCCTTCTAAACAAAGTCGCCTCTTAACTTTGTCATTATTCTTCAAAGCTTCAGCTTTCAACATCACTGTTTTCCTATTAGAAGCACTATTGAGCCTGTCACGAGTGCCCGCATCCTTCTCTTTTAATTTTAACACTGATGAACATGTAAAGCTCCCTGATGACCTTGATAATTTCAAAACAAGACTATTAGTTGTGATCAAATTTTCCGAAGACGATTTGGAGTTTGGCTGAAGCAGTTCCATAGACCCGTGCTTCCCTTGATCCATGCCACGGGCAACATTATATAGAAAATTAACTCTCTTTGTCTTTGGAGAACCAATCAGTTCTTCATATGAACTAGATAATCTCTTGGTCTGTGCCTTTGCATCAGGAGAGTTGCATGAATCTGGTTGGGCATTCATGTTAGTAGAAGGTGGCATGTCCTCCGAGGTACCACAGTTGTGTTCGATGCTCAACCTTTTCCGGACCTGTGAGCGCTTAGCACGTGCCCACTGCTTTACTGTTGCAAACAAAATGGTCTTGTCTCTCTCTTCTGGCTCTGATGCACTTGTCAGAGATCTAACATTCTTCAGATGATTCTCTGTGTTGCAATCCAATTTATCTGTAGAATGGATCTGTTATCACAATATAGAAAAAATGTTAAACCAGATTGTCATCAGAGGCATAAAGAAGGGGAAACGATTGTGCATGCAAAATCTAATGCGAGATAAGCTTAGAGTTTTTTAGCTTGAATCCAAAATTGTGTTGCTCTAAAAGCAACAACCTATGCTTAGAGCCATAGGTCTGCATGTCACCAAATTCTGAAGATTGATTCTCAAAAACAACCAAACTTATGGATCAAAAACAATCAAGAATGTTCAACATCTCGGTTAAGATAAGTAAAGAAATCAAGTGTAAAAGGACAGAAACTGATCATTACTTGCAGCGCCAAGGGAATTTAAAAAAAGAATAACTTGGGCAATAATATTAAGAAGCTGAAAGAAGTGAATACTTTGACTGCCATTATATTGATTGGTGTCCTTGAGACTATGATTGATCTATACTTAATCATGGAAAGCATTTTGTCCATCACAGAAAAGAGACAACCATGTTCATTATCCAAGATAGTATCCATGTTCACTAACATATATACAAGCAAAAAAGTACTGAAATTTGTTGCTGAGTGAATCCTTTACCTGTGACTCCATGTTAGATGAGAGATCATTCTCATTTTGTGTTTTCAATTTCATATATTTCAAATGTTTTGATGCAAAATGCTTTTTCTTGCTAATTGATAGAGCTTCCCTTGCCTTTGATTCTTTTGCCTGTTTCCTGATCTCAAAATTTTCATGTGATATTTCTTGTTCGTTTAACTTGGACAAAATCCTAAGCTTTACACCATCTGAATCAACATACACTGGTTCAGTCCTATCATAATCAGAATGAATTGGTGAAACATCTTGCCTTCTGGTCAGCCCATCCACACAACTAGTCGGAGCATTCAGTAATGCCAATTCAGAATTCCAGTTTGTACCATTCCTCTTATCAAGGTCTTCAAGAGTGCAGCAGATAGAACTTGCATAGATATCCACCATCAACCTCTTCTTTTTTGGCTTGACTTTATATATTGAAACATTACTTTGTGTGCCCTTAGAGCTAGACTCCATTGAGAGACATTGATCAATGTGAGCATTCAGAGTGGTATTCGAAGTGAAAGAGAATGTTTTACAGACAGGGCAAACCTTTGAAGCCATAGGAAGCGGTATCACTCTAGAATCTTTTACAGTACCTTCTGTTTGTCTAGTCTCTAACACTGGAGCCAATTTCACTATTTGCCTGTCTCTTTTAGCTAAAGGTTCACAAGATTTGTCAAGAGTATAGCTAAGATCAGTAACCTCACACTGTGACTGTGTTGTAGTAGATCTGACTAGAGATACAGAAAGAGGATTATCAATCGGACTTAAAATTTCTTCAGTTTGTTGAGATGTCCCAGAAGCTGAGCCAATGCCAACATCACTATGGTCCAACTCATTCACAGATAAGCCATGGTTAGAAGTAGAATTTGTTTCCTCCTGTGATGGATGGATGGATTGAACTAAAACAGGATCCTTTGAGGTTAATCCTGATATCTTTGGCACACTAGAAGGATCTTCATAGGAGTGATTACCAGTTGTAAGGAGATCCAAGTGTGAAGAAACTTGTTCAGCTTCTGAACCAGCAGTAGGCTGAGTTAATACTTCCAACTTTCTGAGACTGGCAGCTCGCAGTACATCAGGAGGTTCGAAAGGTGGCAATAACTCTTTAATACCATGCTTCAAACAAAACTTCAAGAACTGTTGAGCAAACGGCCAAGAAGCTTCAATCCCTTTGCAACGTGATGCAAAGACATAATCTCTAAGGAACAAAAAAAAAATGAAATAAGCTTACTTGTAAAATTACAAGTCTACAGGACTAAGTAACTAAAAAATCTTCAACTCCATGTTTCCAAGAAAAGATAGAAGCAAAGCAAAGAAGACCTGCTTATGAGATGACCTTTTTGGCTGTATTTGTTCCAAATATATTTCATACTAATTGCTAAAGTTAGATTCCTTTCTAATCAACGAAAGAGACAGAGTTTATAACTTCTGGTTGTTCTATGTCTATAACGAAACTATATCATCGATGAAGATTAGACGATGATTTTAAAAAACACAAATTTATCATTGCACTGTTTAAAATTCATTCAAGAGGAAATTAAAGCACAAAGGAGAATCTGATATTTGTAGTTGATACTTGATAGACCTTCAGGAAATTGAGCTAACTGCAAAAGATGAAAACAGAAAAGATTTCATATACGCCCCATCTTGAAAAGATTTTATATGATATGTACATTGAGGAGCAAAAGAAGAATCCCTGTAGAAAGAGGGGTATGACCTATCTGAAAATAACTCCAGATGAAGAACTTTTACCTTATAGAGAAATTGGGAGTTCTCTCTCCAAGGATTGGTGGATCTAATTCCTCTTGGGAGGCTAGGTTTCCAGACGAACCCTTTTCATCAGTCCTTACTTCTGGAAGTTTGGAGGAACATCTTGTATCTGGAGAGTTTCCACTAGATAATAACATCTGAAGAAGGTCCTCTCTATTATCTCTAAATGTTCCAGCAGTTGTACTGCTCCAAAAGTTTTGGCTCTATTAGGCTTTCTTTTATGCTTAGCCTCCAACATAACAAAGGACTTAGCTCCCAAAACCCCTCAAGAAGACAAAGTGAACATCAAAACCCAAAAATCCAACCACCCTTTTTCTCCTCTCATGCCTGATTATTGTGCCTGCAAAATCATAGGAACAGAAGTCAAAGGTATGAGATCATCCAGAAATATAACTTGGAGATTACTTCAAGGACATTATTTCATGTGCACATAAGACTGAATATATTCAAGGGCTTTCATTAAACCAATAAAGTTAGATCAGGTTGCATCAAGACCTCATAATCTCACAAATGGTAGTGAGATAAAAAGTCAAGTGAGAGATGAGCTTGCTCAGGTGTCATTTTATGTGGCAGAAATTAGCATACTCAGGTACCAAACTGGGCTAGCACAGTTATATCAGTTAGAGAACGAGGGAGGAAGGGAAAGGGGGAAAAAATAAAATTTGTCAAACACAAATCACATGAAATGATAAGTAGAGAAGCACGGGCACGAAACATGTTCAGGTCAAAAAGGTGGAACACCACCACCACCACCATCACCACCACAAACCACTCAGGAGAGAGCAAAAACGTCTTCAACTCAAGAGAAACTTCATCCAAAAATTACTCTTGTAGAGTTCCCAGGGAAGATCAATACGTATCAGTAAAGAGATGTAAAAAAAATGGAGACCATAAATTCTCGAAGATCACGCGAAGATTCTTTATAGATCACAGAAGGAAGCACAACAACAGAGGCAAAAGGAGAAATTGTTGAAAGAAAGGATAACATAAAAAGGATAAGAAATCCCCTTAGACGTCGTCGCCGAGAGTAAAGATGAAGAAAAACCATCGCTAGAATTTCTTCTCTCTTCCAAAATGATAGAACAAGGAACTCAACATAAGTCGAAGATCCAAGAAAAAAAAGGAGAAAACAGAACGCGAACATGGCAGATCCAGAAAGGGCATGGCTTGATACTGATTATATTTAAAAAAAACACACACAACATCGAAATGAAATCCCTATGAGAAAGAACAAAAATACCTCAAAAAACAAACTTTCCACCGTCAATTGATCCATACCTTATCAAGGTTACAGCTTTCCCAATAATTGTTGCTTGTGATGGCCAAAAAAAATTCTGAAACTTGAGAGAAGTGACGAAGAAGGGAAAGCCTTGCTTTCCCCCTTTCACTTCACAGCTCACAATTAATGGACACAAGAGACTAGAAAGAAGAAGAAAATGAGAAAGCAGCATCCACCCACATCCATGGCGTCAGGTTCCCCAATAGAAGCAGACCTCTGTAGCTCAACAGCAACTGTGAGAGAGAGAGAGAGAGAGAGAGAGAGAGAGAGAGGAAAGGGGCAACAAGTAACGAGATGGTGTTTTGAAAGAGCTGTACCAAGCCTGTACCTGTTTCTCTTGCCGGTATTAAAACAGAATTTTACCGTGTTTTTTTATCACATAGCTTTACTGTATTTAGCAGCCCCAGCAGCCATTGTTGGACAAATACATAAGCCCCCCTCGTAATATAAGAATTTTAAGTTTGAGCCCTCAATCAATAAGTAGTATATTCAATCCCCCCTCGTATTTCGATCCAACTAATCTTAAACATGAACGGTCTAATTTCACAGATCAAATAAAATCCGAAAAGTATAAAATGCCATCAATAGCTTGAACTCCACGGACATTTAGAAATATTTAACGTGAAATTCAAACTCGAATTTATGCAATTTAAAATTTGGATCCTTAATTTGTTGTCGCCTGATGAATTGTGGCTTGTCTAAGTTGACACGTTTAAACACGCCAAGAAGGCTTATGTAATGTCTAATATTTTAACCTTCCTCCTAATTTATATAGAAGATGAAAGGGAGGTGAAATTAAATTTCATAAATATATAAGGATGTAAATGAAAAAAACACATGTCTAATCCCAAAGGGAAATTTCACTAAGCCCTCTCTGATTTTTTAACTTTATTAATGCAAGATGTCACTATATTTGGCGTTAGAAAGAAGGGGAGGAATTAAATAACTATAAATATAATATAAAGAGGGTGAAAGAAATTAATCCTTTTTTCTCCCTGAAAAAAATAAGAAGCTTTAATTATAAAAATAATTATTTAATAGCAATGAACAAGTAATTTCGACTAAAAATAATTAAAACAAAAGACTAAAAAAAAATTCCATTATGAACACATACCAAATATTTCAACTGCTAATTTTATCTGGTGAAAAGATCATTTTAGAATGTTAATTATGAAGTGATAAATCGTACTTTCTAATTTATTTTAATTGTTAGTAAAAAAATTGCCATAGAATTAAGTCCGGCACTTTTTAAATTAGTTAGTTCAAAAAAAAAATAGATGATCTTATCTCGAAACGCGGAGATGAAAATCAAATAGAGGAGTGCTACGTGTCACAGTGGAAGACTTGATGAAGATTAAGATGTAAATCCTTGAAGACACTCGGGATCTTGCGCATCAATAAACAACTCAAAAAGAGCGTTAGCAACTGGATCAGGGAAGACGTCCCGGTTCTAGTCCTCTGACACTCAAGTTAGCACAATGATCGTAGTTGACGAATAATGTTGAAGGAGAATGAAAAGTGGAATGACAATATTAGCATACCTACGTAGATTGTGAAATACCTTTTTTTATACTTGGGAGTTACCTGATACGAGGACCAAGGAGCTTCCATAAATGAAGTGGACATTTATGACGCATTACCGTCTTTCCTTAATTAGGCATGCAATCCGTATGTGTCAGATTTGGAAGTTTCCTCTGTACAAGGAAGTACAACGCATATATTTTGATAATTGATATTCTGATTTGACAGTTACATTAAGCGACAAGGAGGGGGTAGGTGAACTTAAAGTCGAACAACCCTATTTATTTAACTGAACCGATAGCCACATCTCCTAGAACGATCTAAATGTGATCCGTTCAACACTTCATTCGATCGTCGTTTCGTTCTGCTTGGGGTCGCACTTACTCTTGCACTTATCTTTAAAAAAGGAGTTGACTGACCGATCGGTTGGTTCGGTCTGTCATTGAAGTCCTGTGTGTGACTTTTACTCCGTTGATTTGCCGTGCGGAAATGACCGACCGAATCGACCGCTCAGTATGCCTTTTGAGGCGTATTCTAAAAGAACAATACACTCGATTGACTATATGAGGGGTCCATTTGATCGGTTAGTTGGTTGTTCGGTCTGGGCTTGGCCTCGACTTAGCGTCTATCGTAGGATGGTATATTCAGATGTCATATGGATTGTTCGACTGAGGGATTGACTTGACTTTTCTACTAACTGTATCATTAGATAGTTGGATAAAAACGTGATAAAGAATAACTTATAAATTACTACAATATATTAGGGGTTAAAATGAAATTTTAATACATTCCCAAGACAAAACTGCAACTTTATTTTTTTTTATTTTCTTTTTCAACATTTAAAAAATCATTCCAATATTCCTTCTCTTTTTTCTTTAAATCAATTTTAACCCTTCACTTTTTTTTTAAAAAAAATAATTTTCAATAGGAAATAAATTGGCAATTGGAGATCGGAGAGTAGGCCGTTCACGTCCGCAGCGCGTCGTGGTGGTGGTGGGGACGGATTTTCAATTGCGGTGGTCGCCACCGATGCTTCTCACGCTGCCACAATTGGATTGGCCTCGACGGCGCTGTAGCGAAGGCGACGACGTGTGATTTATCGGCCGAATTAGTAAAAAAGTAATCTTTGCGATAGTAATTAATGATGGTGTGATAATTATTAACGTTGTTTTGTCACATGTATTAATTAATGTGCCAGAGGATTCAATTTCATCGTTGAGAAGCCAGCCTGTAAACAATAAATAATTTATCCCATTTTTTACTTAGCTTTTCATTTTAGCGATATTATATTCAAAATCTTAAATAATAATTATGACCGGAAATAAAGTTTTCATATTAATGGAAGCGAAAGATACGTACCTACCTTGAGAGAAGGGAGCAACTGTCATTGTTTCGCCCTCTATTTCTATACCATTATTAGGGCATCCACATCCGATTAATGTTATAACACCCACCACCTCATAAAAATCATGGGATCCACATGCCACATACACATTATATTAACACGTTCATTCTCTTACATTCGTTTTAACATCAACATTCATTATTTATAGGGTCCACATGTCACATACACATTATATTAACATATTCATTTTCTCACATTCATTTTCACATTAACATTCATTATTTATGGGTCCCGTCATCCACTCATTCATCTTTATTTTTATTTTAAA